>JAXGGA010014207.1:0-32801 GCA_038373865.1 Uloborus plumipes | reverse complement strand
AAAAAAAAAGGGAAAAAGAAAATCTTTTTCCATGGCACAGTTAAGGTTATCTGAAGTAAATTCCAATAATTTTTATATTCAAGATTCCAATATTATATTTATTTTATTTTATGATATGATATTATGTTAGTTTTCAACATCTTTCCATTCAGAATGGAATGATTCTATTCCATTCCGGAAAGCATTGATTAAAGTAAGCTAATTTCAACTCAAACATTGAACAGAATAAGGAAAATAAATATTTAAGGAAGAACAAATTGTGTGAAAAGGTATTACCCAAAAATAGCATAGCCAACGGCAATGGGTGGTACTAGGCAAGAGACTCCGAATTGAATTCATACCCAAACAATGTTCAGAGGTAGAACCAATGAAATCTTTTAGCATTTAGAAACCAAAAAAGAATAAGAACGAAGATAAGTTTTACAGGTAATGGAAGATTGGTGAAAAGAGTAACCTAAATCCAGCTGATGCCGAGATAGAAGGTGGATGATTAACAATCATGAAATAGAGAAGGGCAGTTTCATTTATGGGCATGGCTCAAATTACGCGGTTTTGGAGCTATTCACGATGCAATCGACAATGGCAAGTGAAAATGTTGAAAAGTACTTGCTCAAAGATGGAGATAAAAGAGAATTGTTTTATTCTTCTTCCTTTCTTTTCTTGACCCGATGGCCCATGGGTTATTTTTTCCTTCTGATACATTAAGCAGGAAGTACTAATTAGTAAAATGGTATAACGCATTCCAACAGGTAGGGAACATTTTTCATTAGTTATAAGCACATGCCAAATGCGAAAGGGAAATTGATGAAATTTTTCGAGAGCAAACGTGGTTATCGTCTCTGTCAATAACTTGAGTTTGTATGCAATCATGCTAACAGTACGTATCAATGCACCTTCAATTTCGTTTACTTGTGGCGTGAAACAAGAGATAGGAATCGGATTTTTGAAAAATATTGCTAAGTAGCATGTTAGTCAAATAATAAACAAAATACAGCTGATACAAAAAAGACAAATTTTTGACTAGCTGTGTAAAGAAGATAATGTGCAGTAAGTCGACCAACTTGAGCAGATCCATTGGCCGACTGCAATTGAACTGTTGTAAACCTCTCGTACCAACCAATACACATCTTTGGTGTCAGCTTATTCTATTATAACACCTAAAAATTCATAACATTTAAGAGGTAGACAATGTAACGACTAATTATGACAAAATTAAGAGAATCGAAAGCGGAATGAAGTGCACATTAACCTGGCATATACTTATTGCTGTGTCAGTTATAAGGTTGACTACGGACAATGGTACTGGAGGCCAAATATCATTGCCCACAAATTTAGAAAATTAGAAGACTCCATAAAATTAAAAATTGTACATGAAATCTCAACCTTTTCATTAATTTCAGAGACAATTATCGAACACAACAATATAATACAACCATCAGTCGTTTAATACATGTAAAAATATACGGCCGAAAATATACTGGATTTTCTTGACTAAAAACGAAGGCAATTCATCCTAAAAAAAGTGCACTGCGGTTATATTTAAAAGGGGTATAATATAAATAATTTCGTAGAATTCAAACTTTTCACTTCGGCAAATAGCTGACGGCGGCAGAAATCAATCGTGTTCATAATCCTAATAATACATGAATCGCTTCTTTGCTTAATTAAGGAATAAAGCATCAATGCGTTATCCCCTCGCAAGAATGCCATGCTCAAGGCAGCATTACAAGTTATTAATCAGTCCCAAAAACATACATTGAATTTTCTAGGAGATTTGAAGACAACTTGTTAAGTTCATTTAGGAAGACATCAATAAATCCTCAAAGGTTGAATGTAGAACACCGGATATAATGTTATGTGGGTTTCAAAAAGTACATACAAAGATAAAACAATGTTTGATTTTCAAAGCATTGATAATGCAAGAGTCATAATGAATGACTTGCGATATGAAGTATATCACCAAGCATGGTAGCTAGTATTTTTTGATTTTAACACTGGCATCCGCAATGGCGCATCTAAGCAGTGTAATTGTAAGCGAAACATATTACAGTTACACGATTGGAAGATTGCCGATATAGCTTTGTCTCTACTTTTCATAAACATTACATAATAATCTCTAGAAAGGAAATATCTTTGTTAATAACGCTTTTGGAGACTCAATCGATACAGAAGAGCAATAGTTGAGGTAAATACAAAAAAAAAAAAAAAAAAAAAAACTACCCATGAAAGCAAAGTAGAAATTTAAGAACTCATCGTCTCTTTTTATAACTTTGTACCATGTTTTTCCCACTTTTTTTTTTACTTATATATTTTTCGAGGCCACTGAATACATTGAACAATTCAAAAAAACTAGTCAACAAACCTACACAAAATTTTGACAACAATAACAGTGTTAAGGAACTTCGGACTTGTTAGTTATCTATCTTGAAGTGCAAAACACGTCATAAATTAGACAATTGAAAAAAAAAAAAAAAAAAACTTTAATATCAATGTATCTCATCAGCACATTCATTCGATTCGTTTCAACTCTCCTATATGCACGCAACAGTGAGACAAGATATACAGATCTTCTCACAGACATCTTCCATAAACTTGCTCTACATAAAATAATGCATATAGGCAATTGGAGCACTGAGACGTCCATATTAACTGTCGCAAACAGAAAGCATCTCGCATAAACTTTTCAGCGATGTAATCCCAGATTTTATTGCTCATTAAAATAACGAAGCCCCAAGACACGCGAGCGAAGAGACCGTTCCGTGTGCAAAAACTGCATCAACCCCAGACGGTGGTAAATTCCGGAATATGGGTTAATTCGGCACATCCTGCAAAGAAAGAGGTGTCTTAATGATGTCGATTACCCCACCCCGAGTTTCACACGACAACCCCTTTCTTTAATTGTTTGTCACCAACTCGTGAGACGAATATTTGATATCGAAGCACAAGCGGTCATTGGTTGAACGGCCTAAGATGAGAGCGGGTTAATTCGAGGAGGAGGAAGAATTGGACCCATTAAAAGAGGGATGAGTTTGAGGCAATACGAATGTTTAAGAGTTATCAATTAGGTGTCATCACCTGCTGATGAAAGCTTGTAATGATGTGTGACGATTAATTGCAGGAAATCTATCTTTTTATCGTTTAAAGGATCTGAAACAAGACTAATCGCAATAAAAATCATGTTAAGTTCAATGGCAAATATAAGTGGAAATGAAACATGAGCAACGGGAAAGAACTTTTTGTAAAATAGTGAGCGTTTTGCGATGTGGGATAGGATTGTAGTGGGTGTATTTGCCTCTCAATTTTGTGCAATATGCACATCATTTTGACAATGCCAGCAAGGCCGAAATTCATTAGCACCTAGTCTTTGACATCAAATATATTTGAAGATAAATGTAATTACCATGAATCTCAGTAATCGAAACCTAGCGGCTGGAACCTAAATCAATTTTTTGAACTGGATCATTTTCAGAAAACAGATACTAAGTTTTCTTTTCTAATGTAATTCTCCAGAATTTTCTCTCGAGGTTCTGAAAAAGCGCTTGGTCCTTTCTAAAATTTTCAACATTACAATAAACTAAATTGCATGATAACGTAGAGAGAATAAATGCAATTTTTAGCCCTGATTCAAATTTATCTGCACACAAATAATAATGTCCTAAAACAAGTACAGTCAATTGTAACAGCTATTTTACAAGAGAAGTAATATTGTATTTTGATTTTATTAGAAACCACTTTCCTCTGGGAGTTAACTATTTGATACTCAAATACTTACTGCCGTCAAATGGAGAGATTTTGGGCCCGCATGAAGTGAAATTGTGCCAAATCATATGTACAAATATCAATACAAAGTGGCTAAATTAAGTTTTGCGAAAAGTATAAAGCAGAGTGCAGCACATTCCAAGCCTCCAATCTGTTAAAACAACTTCAACGCCACAATGCATGCTCTGCTGCCAAATTCACTATATTTGACGTTATTCGAACCATCAGCAATGACATGAGTCAATGTAAAAATGAAGTAATTCTTCAACAAGAGAAAAAACGACAAAGATCAATTTTTGGAAATTATGTCCTCTTATCCCATTCTTTCTACAAATGTACTCTTTTCAATTTTTTGCTTCTCAGCACCATCCCTCAACTGTCATTTTTGTTCGTTTTGTACAATGACATTTGCATTCATTTCACTTCACTTGAAGCATTTTATAGATGGCGAGGATAATAAGCGTCAAACGCATACGCGCTTTACGACTAAGCCAATTTGGCAAAAGACGATTGGCGAATTCTTCAAAGAGTGAGAGGACGTTATTTATGATACGTTGCTTTTTGGAATGGAAGCAAAGTGTCTACGACGGTATGAAATACTGAGCAGATTCAATGTCTCAGCGATTTTCAAAGCTTATATTTCATTCCAGAAAGACTTCAGAGAACGGGTTAAGCTAGAATCATCCACCGTGATATGCATTATAGTAAGACGGCATAAGATCACGAGTAATAAATACGTCAATGCAGAAGAATACAAGACAAGACAGGTACTCAAAGAAAAGATATCGAATTGACTCGATAGTATGTTTTACCAGGAGAAGCCGGACGTAACAGAAAATTCCAAATGATTAATTCGACATAAATGAAAATTTGAGAGCAATTTTACACTAAGAAGATAGCATGCAACTTTTCCTGTTACGTGTTTAACAGAATATTATAGGCTAGCTACAGATTTGGGTTGCACACAAAGATAGCACAGAACATAAAATAAATGTATATTTAATGAAATTATTTCTGTTAACGATGAGAAATGAGTATATAATGTAACTGACATTAAAAGGTTACAAAGTTTAGCAATTAAACGCCAAAAAAAAAGGCACTAAAATTCGTCGCTGGTGTAAGAAATCATAATATTCGGGATCTTAACCTGTTAACTGGGTATGACGAAATATTTCGTCATACATAAAAGCCTACAGCAATGGGTATGACGAAATTTTTCGTCATGGAAATTAATCGTAATATATTGAACGCATCACGTTCTACGTTGTTCTTATCTATTAAATCTTAAAATGGTTATATATATGCCATCATATTGTCGATGTGTCATGAATTTTCATGTTCTTGTAATCTGTAACTTGAGCGCTATTAACGGGAAAACGGGGGCTGCATGATCTATACTTCGAGCTGCCACAATTTGGATTCATTTTAGTTTGCATTTCAGTATCTTACATGTTAGTAATAACTTTCTGATTTGAATATTCTTATTGTGAATCTCAGTTTTTTATTATTTTTATTAGTAATAAATTTATGACTTAAGTACTTTTTATTTTCTACAAAATATGGTTAAAAATATAAAATATTTTATCAAAATAAATAAAAATCATAAGTTAAAAAAACGATATTCTTTTATTATTTGAGGTGTGATATTCAGGGATGTCATTTCAAGTTTTTCCGGGGGGGGGCAAAGATCCAAACACTATGCAGTTTCATCGGAAAACATAAAAAACCACGCCTACTTATGTGTAAATACATTGATTTCTCAAAGTCAGGGGTGGGGGCAATTGACCCCCCTGCCCCCCTAAATGACAGGCCTGGTGATATTACTTATCGCTGCGAAAAAAAAGTCCCCATTGTGAAACGAGTTGAGCAATAGCTAATTCCCCGGTTAACAGGTTAAAAATATAACGATGCTGAATCTTGATCGAAGCGACAGTTGCACTTTCAGTTCTTAAAACAAAGATTGTTCTTATTGAAAAATTACGAATGAATTTTTTGACGAATGAAAAAAAAAAATGAATTGACGTACGAATTGTTAAAAAAAAAAAACAGCAAAATAATTAAATGTAGGTATTCTCATCAGCATTGGTGAGTCCTTTGTGGGCCCTGGCTGTTTTCATAAGCCTTTCCAAAAGCACCCTCCAGCAAAACCCAACGTCTCCATTTTTCTTACATCTTCCTCTTTGATCTTCCACGGACAAGTGTTGCATTTAAGACCTTACGGACCATTCTCTCTGTGTTCATTCTAAAAAGGTCACCTGATCATCTCAAGTTCTATAAACTCATGATCTTAATTTTTATAAATCTCGAAATTTTATCGTTTACGCCTGATGCTATTCTCCAAAACAGCACTAAAAGCGGTCCTTAGAATATCCTTTCAATGACCCCCCCCCCCCCCAAACAAAACTTACGTTTTCTTTCCCCATTCTCTAAGTCCATATCTATGACGCATAAGTACGACTGAACATACCTATTGAAATTACTAAGCAGGATTGACACTAAATACAAGAGTATGTCGTCAATTAAAGAATTACAGCAAGAGGGGAAAAAAGTAATAAAGTAAATAAATACTGTTATTGAAGGAACGAGTGTACTCCATTAAAAAAATTATCTTGAAAAACATTACTAAAAATGCAAGAATACAGAAGACACGCCATTATCTTTCATTAAAAACACTTTAAAGAGAAAAAATTTTACTTTCATATACTCATGACACGACAGACAACTTAACAGACTTAACAGTCATA
This sequence comes from Uloborus plumipes, assembly GCA_038373865.1. Taxonomy (NCBI): domain Eukaryota; kingdom Metazoa; phylum Arthropoda; class Arachnida; order Araneae; family Uloboridae; genus Uloborus; species Uloborus plumipes. The sequence goes on along the minus strand of JAXGGA010014207.1, from coordinate 26,298 downwards.
AAAATTCTCATTGTTCGACAAATCGTTTTAGCTTTAATGGGGGGGGGGGGGGGCTTCCTCTTATCAAATGCTGGACAATTACCTTTCGAATTTAACGATGTGCTGGTTAATATTCACCTAGAAACATATCTACGTGCTTCAATCGGACTTATAATAAAGCCCTTTATAAAAAAAAATACATAGAAGAAAGGAATTAAAGGAAGAGACCGATAAAATATTCGATATCGAGAGTTAAAAAACGGGGAATTCATTTTCTTCTACAGTTGAGTCAGGCAAAGTTGGCAAAGAAAGAGTCTTTTTCACACTGTCTGCGTTGATTCCTGAATACACAAAGAGCGAAGTTCAGTAAACTGCGGTCATTTGTTGTTCCAGAGATGAAGAGAATGTTGTTTACTACACAAAGTCGAGAACTTATTTATAATAGTAATATTTTGTACAGGAAAATTTCATTCATACAATTTTTCATTTTTCTCGGGTAATATTAAGAATACAGAAATGTTTCTTGTGATTTTTTTTTAAATTTCCTTTTGTACTTTTATGCATCTCAAAGGTTTCGAATTTCAGTGAATAAGTTAAGGCGTTAGAAGTTGTTTCAGTTTAAAAAATATTTTCAAGCGTCAGAAGAGGCTTTTGAGTTGGATTATTTTTTAAAGTTAACATATTTTTAAACTTACAGACAATATTTTCACTGGACTCAAATATATTTTAGACGAGAAACAAAAAGTCAAATATATTTTAGCCGTGGAAAAAAAATGAAGATTTTAAATCCAGAAAAATTTTAAAATAGTTTTTGCAGTCAATGCTTTAACACTTTATTCAAAGTTAAATTCATAAAAATTTTGTTTTCAAGGAAAATACATGAGCAAAAACGCATTTTTAAAGCTATTTTTATGAACAATCAGCAATACGTGAATTGAAACTGATTTGACAATTTTGAAACTGACTGATTTTCACAATTTTGAAACTGATCATTTTTGCTAATTTTATTCGACAAAAGGATTGTCATTGAATTCTACACTAGAAAAGGTTAGGATTAAATCTCACATTAGAAAATTCTGAACAAAAATTCAGTCCAAATGATGAAGTAAGACTTTTTGAAGCCAAAATGTTCAAGGGAAAAAATAATTTAAAAAACCAAGAGTACAAAAATGATGAATGCCTTTTGCAATTAAATCCATATTTTTTAATGATTTTTTTTCTCGTACGCAGTTAAATATTTGAATAAACGATTGCAGATTCATTTAACGCTTAAAACAAATTTCAGGCTTTTTTTATGAACTTTGTGCACTGAAATTTAAGCAATTTACATTTCAGTGCACAAAGAACACGTAATTAGCCGCTTGTTTATTTTTGGTAAGCAACTGATAGGCATATCTTAAGTGCAAAATTTTTGTGGGGAACAACTAGAGGTTTCTTTCATTCTTTTTGCATTCAAATAAATAAATATAAGTCGCGTATCAGTAAGAAACGCATGGCAAAAAGAAAAATATACACCCCCCCCCCCAACCCTGGCTATGCTTGGAGCAGCGACAAAACTGGCTTTTTGGGAAACAGAGGATTTATAAACGAGTACCCCGCTTATACGAATAAAACATCCCGGAACTGAATATTTCACATGCCTTAGACGCAATGTTAAAAGTCCCGGCTTAAACAAATACCCCGCTTAATCGAATACTATTTCTTGGAACCGACAGTATGCGTTTAAGCGGGCCAGCAGTATTATCACTATTTTCTACACACAATTTTCGTCCTAACTGGACCCTACAATAATTTATGGACGGTAGGCATTTTTTTTTTTTTTTTTGTTGAACCTAGAAACTCCATTACAGTATTCAAAGTATAACAAATGATCATACCAACTACAGAAAATATCGGTCAAAAGCACACCAGATGCCCCGTTTCTCATATGTAGCCCAGGAAATGGCGCCCAATATCAATGACAAATTGAAGAACTAGAAAGGGACCGCAAACAATTGCTTTCCATCCATTCTGCTGAGCAATTAGGAAACCACTCTAAGATTCAATCGCATTTCTGTTCGAACAGCCAGAAGATATCGATCTCCATTAGGTTAAAAGGAGAGACAAAGCAAACCAGCAATCAGCAATATTGGAACAGCTTCAGTTCAGTCTTCGGCAAAGCAAATTTGAAAGTCAGCTATTTTATCTTACAGTTTATCAAACAATACAAAGAATAGGGAACGATACAGTCCTGGAGCTAAATACCCTCCCCTCCTCAATCTAAAGGATCATCTAGACTGTTTCAATAATTTCTAGTATCAGTAGTCATTCAAGGTAGCTTTGGGGCTACAATTCATTTCTGCAATGAAATTATTTTGCAATTCATCAAGTACCCCCAATCGTACGTACATTAATAGTGTAATTGCATCTGTTGACATAAAACTACAGAAAAAATCATAAAGTATAGTATAATTTTTCAAAATTAAGAAATGATAACTATTAAAACTATTCAAAATAAATCATTGACGTGGTTCAAAGTTATCTTACCACCAGTGCTGTAGTTGAAAAAAATTTTTTTAGAAGTACTCGCCAAAAAAGGAATGTGTTGAACCAATTGGCATCAAACATTTGTACCTATTTTACAATAAAAATGCAAATATTTTGGAAGAAAGCCCCCCCCCCCCTCTATTTAACAACTAAAAACAGTGTTGCATACCTTTTTAGAAAAAAGAGAAATGTGATATAAAATAAATAAATCATTTTAATAAAAGTAGTGCTTCGAACTAGAAAAATAACATATCTAATTGATTAACTCTAAATGTTTATTTCTAAGCATCACAAGATTCAGATCATTTATTACCTTTCTAATTGCCAAGAAAAACGAGTTTTACTTATTAGCAATAAAAAAGAAATTGTGATCAATAGACACATTCCAAATTCAAGATTGCAATCTGTTTGGCAGTATAGCTTAGGTGCAGTTGATTCTGTGCCCAAAAAGACTTTAGATAATTTTACTCATTAGTTAATTAGAAAAAAATTGCGTGATCGAAAGAGATTGTCTGTAACTCATCAGAAAAGAATGTTTTCAGAAATGAGACAAAAAGAATGTCTTCAGAAATCTGCGTCATCTGCATACATGTCCATGTCATCAACGAGTAATCTCACAGAAATTCGGCAGCATTCAAAAGTACAAAACTACCATTGTAAAAGAACTTCTCTTCAGGCAAAAAGGGAGCTATGTTTTAGGAGTAGTCGTGTTATTTTAGCACGCAATTCTACCGGAGCTTGTTGTGTGGAGAGATTTTTTTATTTTTCGGGTAAAAAAGTAAATTACTGTTGCAGCAACTTTGTACCAACCGATAGATTTACATTTTTATGCTGGAATAAGCCAGCAAATAACCACTTGAAAATGATGTAAAAGTTTTGTTGATGCAAATGTGACGCGATTCTTGAAGACTTCTTGACGAAGGATTCGAAAAACTATTTTTTTATTCACTCATTTTCGTGAGGGTGCAGTCGGGAATGTTCTTCAAGTCTGCTATTTAGGAAAATTATTTTCTGTTGCATTAAAACTCACCTTTTTAAAAGCGACTTGTACACAATACCCCTTTGTCTACCAATGACAGGGGAAGCGCGTGCAAGGGGTCATGTGTCTCAGAAGTTTAATGGATCGGTTGTAAGAACCGATATCCATGCATTTTTTAAATGCTACTGCATACTTCTTTCTGCTACTGAAAAATGTGTTTGTTCTTATTTTGCCTAAAAATATCACAGCCAACATCAGCTTTTTAAGAAATATCATATATATATCAAGCGAAGTACATCACCAAACTCTAGTCTCCTCAATTATAAGTTCCCAAAATTTGGTAAACAACACACGTTTTACCCATTAAAAAGTTTTTCGTGTCTAAAAGAATTTTCTCATTGAATTTTCCCTCGTGAGTCAACAATTTTTAATCATTAAGTTTCATGATTTGTTTATGGATCTTTTGATTCTGCATTCATGTTGAACTCAATTGCTTCTGCCCCGAAGTATTCACACGTAGTGATATTACTAAAAGCAGGATTTTTTACACTGGTTCTACATATTTTTTGCACGCTCCCCAAAATCAACCAATGAATATGAATGCATTGACTCCACTTCAATCTCAAGTAAAATCTTAAATTCAGGTCAAATCCATTAGGACAGATCTACAGTGAATTCTTTCCACTGAAGATTAAGGAAAGAACATCCAACTTCCGAAGAGTGTCGCAGCACGTGAGGCAAAATTTACAAACAATTCCAGGAAGATTAAGTAATAGTACACTTGTTCTTTTCCTCCAAAGCAGTTGGATCAACATCTGCGAATAAAAGATCGGAAGCTTTTGCTATTTCCATCCCTCGAATCCACGGTGCTATAAATGGCGAGAACCCAATATAAATGCTACGCAAATCTGGTCTTAACCTACAACTTTTTTACGAGTCTTTTACGAGCAAAATTCTTTGAGAGAAGAGCTGTTAGTGTATACTTTAAGGATGATCTTAGTCCGATGACCTCTTCGGGATTATGGCTATTACTTACTCGGGGAAGGAGGCGAAAAACAAAGGATTCAAAAACACGACACGGTAAAATTCCCATCGACACAAACAGTTCAACTTCTCCCTCGTCTAGGTGTAGCAAGTTTTTACCACTTGGGGTAAAGGGGTGTATGAAGAAAAAAGAACAATTTAGGAACAAAAAACTTCACCATAGAATCTGTTCGATGATGTTGTCTTCCATTTGCAGCGATTGCACTGTTAAAAGTGATTTGCTTGAAAATGAGACAATTTGGTGACTTATTTTTTCCAAGTTAATTGGTCTTGAATTCAAGTCTCCGAAAAATTCGAGTTTAAGACAGTCCTGTTACTCAAAATGTTCCACAAATACGGGAAGGGAAATATTACTTTGTTTGAATTGAAATCTAATAAATTCGTAGAAAAAGTTAAAGTTTATCATCATAAAACGATTTTCTGTCTCTTCAAAACCATTTTTTTCCAAAAATTAAAATAAAATGAAGCGAGACTATCGGCTTTTCAGATTCTTGATAACACTACGCATGCGCGACGAGCCGGAGGGATAACGGGCGGGAATCCCACTTCTTCCTTCTTCCCGTCGTCGCCATGCCGAATGAGTAGACGTTAATATGAAAAGTGATAATAATTAATAACGGTAAGTTTTTAATGTTCAGTTTTGTGTACAGTTCTGTTTTATTCTGCTTTTATTTTCATTTGATACTTCATGTCTTTGTAATAAGTTTGAACTTTCTCGATGACACTTGAAAAACGGACAACACTGGCGGAAACTAGGCTTGGCATCGGAGTATATGCGTGTTGTGTGAGAGCTTTTTTTTTCAGATTTACATTGAGTGCACCCTTTGTCCCCGTCACCTTTTAGATGGAAAATTCGAAATGACGAGTCTTGTATCATGCGTCTACAAAAATGAATTATATTTCTACGTTTTCAGGAGTTCATCAACATCATTTAAAATTGTATGACAAATGACGGAATGAATTTTTTACAGTAATATTGTTAAAATAATCTTGAACAATGACTGAATTGGTTTAATTTGATGACGGGATAATATTTTAAAAGAACTTGAGTATTATATCTATAGGACCAATGAAACAAAATTTTGTTAAAAATTGCTTAAGCCTGTGTATTATTGGAACAGTCGAAAGTAAAACACATTCGTAGCATTTTGATTCGCTGAAATTTTTTTTTACTAGCTCATTTTTTTCGCGCTATTATAAAGTGACTTTGTTTAACTTCAATGCCATGCCAGCTGAATTGAGCAAAAAGACCGTGAATTGCAATTGAGAAAAGGAAGCACACTTTGGAAATAGCTTATTTTATCCAAGTTTTTATAAACACCTGTTTACAATATTCATTAAATATTCCTTCTTAGAACCTGTTCTACTTCTATTAAAGTATTGACTTGAAGGGCTAATAAATAATACTATCCAATGGTATACTGTCACTGTAATATTTGTATAATCAAACATAATTTGAAAAGTCAATGGATTTTTAAAATTTTTTTTTTTTCTCCAATTTCTTCCGCCACCCTGGATTTTTTTTTGAAAAAAGTGGACAAAATAAGAACTCCAGAGGAGGCTCCGTTGTTTTTTAGGGAGTGCCCAGGGGCTGATTTACAACAGGGCATTCGGGGCCCGAGCCCAAGTCCCCCAACAGAAGAAGGCACCAGATTTTTTTACCAAGTATTTTATTATTTATGAAAATTGTTTCAAATAATATAAATACCATGAGTGTATAAGCAAAAAGGGAGTTTATTTATCTTTTTCTTTTGAGGGAGGGGGGGGGGCATCACATTTGTTAGAACGCTGAGGCACTCAGGTGTGTAAATCGGTCGCTGGGAGTACCTCTTGCGCTTGATGAATGGATAATGCAGCTTGATATAAATTGTTTAAAATAAAATGATTTCTTCTCAAGTGTTTCTATTTGAATAGTTTTATAACATAGAATGTTTGCTGCAGTATTTGCGTTTCTTTCGAATGATTTAGATGTTGAAATATTTTTGAGAAGAAAGCTATTTTATTTATATTGTCGGCTCCAAGAAATATTATTCGTTTTAGCGGGGATTTTTAAACATTGCGTCTATGGCATCTGTTCCAGGATTTTTTATTCGTGTAAGTGAGGTATTTGATTATCCGACCCGATTAAGCGGAAACGACAGTATGGGCAACATTTGCTGGGTTGAGTTTTTCAGAAACAAATACCATTGTTTGACAAGAATAGGAGCTGCTTTATTTAATATCAAAAAGGAATAAGTATTTGTTGGTCAATTCAAACCTTAAGGGTTTAAAACCCCAAACCATTGCATACGTCACTATAATAATATGAGCAAGCTTATGTGGGAGACATAGGTTTTGCATCCTGTTGGTGTACCTACTTCAGGAAGGAAAGGTTAGAGAGGGAAGGAAACAGAGCAGCAAAATTTATTGATCTGTTCAATATTAAAACTTAAAAGAAAGGAAAAATTACATTTGTCTTTTTTGAATCTTAAGTTTTTATATTAACACATAATCGCACCTGTTTACTATTTTTTTATTTTGTTCCTACTTAGTTGAATTGTATTTCCCCAACGCAGTCTCTCCTTTGGGACCCCATTCGAAGTAGAGCCCAAGTCCAGTGCTTCATCGAAACAGAGGTACGTATTATCTCGTGTTTGATTTGAAATTATTACTTTTTTTATTTTGTATACATGTAAATATTTTTTTTCAATTTTATTTTAAGAAATGTTTCTCTTGTCTCAACTTATCATGAGCGTCCATATGTTCAATTTAAAGGGAACTAAGAATTTTTTTCAAGGATTTAATTTAAAGGTGCAGAAAAGTTTACGCTTGTTTTCTGTTTACAAAGGAAGAAAAAAGTTAGATTTGTGAAAACTTTCTTTTAAAAAATTAGACTGACATTTCACCAGTTTAGAGGAATTTATAATTTTGCTTCTTCAGAAGACAAGTATTCGTCAAATTGGCCGAGTAAAGAGCATTTACCGTGTACTCGGTACTACACTAGTGTCCAATAAGTATATTTACCCTGTCTCTAATACAGGGTGGCAGCAGAACCCGCAAGTCAGATAATTTTATCAATCAGGAAAATGCCAGGAAAAATCAATTTAATAAAGCAAAGAAACAACAGCATTGTCCGATCAGTAGAATTTTAACTTGCCTGACACTTTGTGTGATAGGAGCCGTAATCGCCATTCGACCATGTAGGCATTATTATCTTAATGTAGACTTATTTTCAACCCTTCTTACTTATCCCCCCCCCCCCCCATTAAGGTAACAAAAGTAGTCCAACACAGCGTTTTGGGACAAGTGTTACGAAAAATTTGTTGCCCAAACCCCCTTTTTATGCCAAATGATGACTCGTGATCCTCCCTTTCCGCGAAGCTGGATCCGCCCTTGGTTGAATAGTGGATTTATAATAATCTTCACCAAAGCAGTATATTAAATTCGTGTGGCACAGAAATTAAATTCTACTGCAAGCATTAATCAAAATTTATTTAATGATTTTTCTTTTAATTTGCTTTAGACTTTAATTATGTGTCAAAGTAATTAGAAATAATGCTGCTCATGTTTTTGAACTGCATAGTTTTTAATTTAATTGCAGTATAAATTGCTTAATTTTAAGGGATTCATCGATGCAGCATGGGTGTCACAAATTTCATACATCAAAGAAAAAAATTCAAAATTTAAAAAATTCATATTTTAATTTAAAAAAAATTTTTGGACAGTTAGGTTCACTATATTTTTTACAATTTTTTTTTCATGTAACAATCCATTCAAAACTGGCAAATGAAACATTGTTGAAGTCCTTTGCAAAACATTCTTTAAAATTGAAGTTTGTTTGTAAATTTTTTTATGAATGCAGAATTTTTGTGGCAAATTTAACGAAAAAATATTGATTGATTTATGAAGAACTTTCCATAGGTGATCAGTAATTTATGTATTTTTCAATTAAACTTTTAAAATAATTTAAAATGTTGAGCCTTCTTTTTGGCAGGTCAAAACCCAATGTGCCTGTGCAGTAGGAAAGTTGGTTGTTATTGTTTTGATTTGATTAAATAATTTGTTTATTGCATGTTTATCAGCTTTTGTACAATTAGTCCAGGGGTTCTTGAACTTTTCCAGTTCAAGAATTTTCCCCCTGGTCTAATCTCTACATGAATAGATTGAAACCGTGGCCACTCCATGGCATCTTGCTGTAGTCACTAAGGGGGAAACTCCCTGCCTTAACTTGTTTTTCAAAATTAATTTGATTTTTGCTACAGTCTCAAATTATTATATAGTTTAGATTTTTATATGTTCATCTTGTAAAAATTCTGGGAGTATATAAAGTAAGAAAATCTTAAAGTTCTCAAGAACCTGGCAAAGAGACCCTGGTTGTGATATTATATGAAGGGGTGGTGAGAAAATAGTGTTTATTTTAACAGTTTAGTGTGAATCCTATCCTTCTTTGAATATGCATTAAATCAAAACTTGCTTCTTCTCATTGTATTTCCATTACTTGCAGGATTTCGACACGATTAAAGCCGAAATGACAAGACTCAAGCTCCCTCACTACTCGGACAGAAAACAAGAGGACAAGCCTATAAAGGTCGTCATCAGAGGACTCCCTTCCACCTTCCCATCGAGGACATCAACTGCAAAGGAAGCCACATCGCCTCCAGCAAGGAATGCCCCCGTCGCCCCAGACCACGGCCCCGCACTGGACCAAGCAATGCACCCCGCCGACCACCCCCCCCCCCCCAAGACTTGACGTCCCAATTCCGCGACCAGCTCAAGACTCTCGGATTCCACCATCTACCGGCACCTGGACCCGTCAACCTCCCGCCGCAGCAGCCCACCGGCTCGAACCCCATCCAGTAATGCTGCCGTGCTTCGGCTCTCTCGTCTGCTCCCCGGCCTTTGCCTGCCAGCCTTTGATGTTGTTCCGGCCATCGTCGCCTGCCTTCTCAGGAGTGCGCTCGTAGTCCCAAGGAGGGCAAATCCCCGCCACACTCTCCCCCCACTCAGCTTGTGTGCTCAAACGTGCATTTACGAACTGCACGAACTGCGTGCGGAAAGTAACAACAATAAAAGAAAAGCTCAGTTAGCCGAAGTAAATGAAGAAGACATCCTGAAAAAGAATGAAGTTGATTTAAAAAAACTTAAAAATTCTCAAAAATTGTTGACATACATTAGCTAAACTTGGAAAAAAAATAGGAAAAAAATGACTGAGCTAACAATGAAATGTAAGAAGAAAAAAATGTAAAAGTTAAACTTTGTAAATAAATATTTTTTATTTGCAATAGTTTCTTTTTGTGTATATGTTACAAGGAATACATAATACAGGTAAGTTTTGTTGAAATGGATTGTTCCTACAAGTAAGCTTTCACTTATATTTTAACTTTAATGCAATTAAGTGATATATGACTAAAAAGTTTCATGTTTTTAAAAACTATATTTTTTACATTTGAAATGATGTTTAATGATAAACATTTAAACTTCATGGTATTGAAATACAGTTTTTCTAAAGTTGAATTAAGCATATAAATAAAGCAACCAAAATAATGACATTAGAATTAGGATTTTTTTAATGAAGTTTATCAAAGGTTTTGGCGCAAATGTTATGCAAAAAATATATTTTCAAAATATATTTTCAAAGATATTACAGGTTATGAATTGCCAATTTTAGGCACACTCTGATGCAAAAACATGTCAAATATAAAACCTTTTAATGGGTTATATTTTGTCTTGAAATCTCTTTATTGCAGAAACCCCTCAAATGAAATCTCTTGACAGGTTCAGTAAATTCCGTGTTTATCTTGTTTCGTTTTCATAAGTGATGTAAACAGCTTTTCTTTAAAAAAAATTTTTCTTCAAAAAAAAAACTTGTTGAGTGCAAAATTTTTAACATTTTTTTGCAAAATAAAATATAATTTGTGTCCAACGGTATTTGTTTTCGCAATACAGTATGAAACACTTTCAATTTTGTCAACGATTAACCTTTTGTAATTTTAAAACTGAAAAGTTTTTTGTAGTTAGTTCAGTTGTTTAACTTCTAAAAAGTGCATTTGAAGGGTTTATGAAATAAACGATTCAATTTGAATAATACTTTCACTAATTTTTGGATGTAGTTTAAAATTACTACAGTGGCTAATCACGTCTGGTTTTTGACAGTTTTGATATAATAAAGCTGGACCTCATTCGATTTGATTCATTAAAGCAGCTGATTCAATTAACCGGCACCCACTGTATTACTGTTCCGATGAATTAAGGAACCTTTTTTTTTTAAGTTTTCATGCATGTATCTCTTTTGATAATCAGACATGTGATTCTGGACACACAAAATGAAAGAGAAAAAAAAAGTCAAAACATGCATTAAACTGATTTTGAAAAAAAAAAAAATAAGTTCATAAAATTCATCAGAAAAAATAATACAGTGGGCTCTGGAAAACTGAATCAGCCGCTTTAATGAATCAAATTGTCAGAAATAGAAGTCCAGCTTTACTGTACCAAAACTGCTCAGAGCAAATGTGATTCTTTTAAGTGGCGGCGCGGCCACTAGTAATTTTAATCTGCGTCTGAAAAATAGTAAAATTATTATTCAAATAGCAAAATAAACAAAAATGTCTCCTTTCTGAAGAGAGGACCGACTCACAAACAAGACGCTATATGCTTATTTTTTAAATTCCGTGGTGACTTGGAAATAAACACACAAGTGTATCATTTCCAAGAGTGCAGCCGTCTCAAAAATTAAGAATAGGATTGTCTCGTATATGAGTACATTTCGTGTTATATTCAAACATATTTCCGTCTCAAAAACAAGAACATGGGTATTACTTTTGAGAACACTGTGTGTTTCAAAAACAAGACACCCTGGTTTCTAATTCCAAGACAATTGGTTCTGGAGCCATTTTGGGTCAGTGATGTTCTTGAAAATAAGACGTTTTGCCTCATTTCTAAGTACCTTGTTTTAACAGTGTGCATGTTCAAAACGTGTTATGTAGCGCGTTCAACATCAGTGGTGCTGAAAATTTCTCTCATTTCAGCAACTTGGCCATGATAATTGCAACGGATAAAAGAACTTGTAAAAACGACCGATAAAAAATAGGTGTCACAGGGTGGTGCGGTGGTGGTTATAATCAAAGTTTCCCGGTTTAAGCCTACGTAGAGCTAATGAACGCATGTCATTGGAACAGATATAATGGAAAAAGGGAAAAAGAAAAATGCCATAAAAATACTACTTCAAAATTCATGGCGCTAGGGGAGAGCATCTTTGTTTTTTTATCAGTCGCAATTCTATATGGTTAGCCAAGTCGCTGAAATGGAAAAAGAAATCTTCCGGCACCACTGTTGAATTGAACACGTTACATAGCACGCTTTGAACATGTAACAGATGCAAATGAAAGGCCGCCTCATTGAAAAAATTTTTAATCAAGTTTTTTGTTCCTAAATGGTTCTTTTTTCTTCAAGCACCCCTTTTCACCAAGTGGTAAAAACTTGAATTTGTCTTTTCTTTTACCACACATTTATTTTCCCTATAGTTCACGTAATGTAAATACCAAGTTTCATCGACTTACATCACTTAAAACAATCTCTGCGTAGGTCAAACCGGGTTAACTTTAATTATGACCACAATGTACATTCATGGTGGGCTGAAACTTTTAAGTGTCTGAAGCTTTTTTTTTTTTTCAAGTCTTTGTTTGATTCTGTAATAAGTTGTTTTTGCTTTACATCAAAATTTCAATTATTTAAGCAAAAGAAATTTTACGAATTCTCCACAGTTAACGATGCTGCCTATTTTAAACATGATTTTGACTTTTCTGTAAATTTACGTTCCGTTATGTGTAGTAACTATTCTTTCATTAGCCTAATTCCTCCCCCCCCTCCCGCATTTCATCAGATATTTGAAGCAAAATGAACTTCTTTATTTTTTATTAATTTATTTTTCCATCTTAAGAAAATACAGCTCCATGGGATTCTTTTCATATATATTTCACTCTATTGCGCATATACTTTTATTAAAAAAAATAAACTAACACATATACAAGGACGTTGGAATAACAGTTGGAGTGAGTTTTGATCTTGTTAAGCGCATTATTAATTGGTTAAATTTGACTACACAATGTCCGATACACGCAAATTGATTGTTGAGACGTCAAATTTAATTGCTCAATTAAATTTCACTCAACACAATAAGGTGGCAAGATGAACGTCATATAGTCCTTTGCAATCTTTCTTCTTTTTTAAATTTCATTAATAAATTTGATAAATTTCACGAGATGCTAATTTCAATCCCCATTAAACAAAAAACAAATCACTTGAAGTGAACTGCTATGATCTGATACAAAGCAATCATTAGGCATTAACAATTACGTCGCCATTAGTTCTGGACGGTGACAGTCAACGGCAACAAAGGAAATCCGTCTAGAAGGTCACTTTTTGATACGAGTCATTACAATATCGTCACAGATAAAAGTCGGAGTTGTTTTTTTTGTTTTTTATCATTCAGTGTCCTATGCTGGCAACAATGGCTGTACCATTTATCGATATCGAAGGAGTTAGCAATGAAACTTGTCGCGTGAGTGGCATCGGAGCTGGATCAAGGAGATGGAAGCGTTCAGAATTTGATCAAGGAGATTGAAATGTCTCGATTAAGCAGGCCACGCACGAGATGGGATATTAAAAAAATACAGCTCTAATCCAGTGGTAATCTGAGGCATCAGTTGCGATAATTCCACAGATGCAGACTGCCGGCACAACTCAATGTCACGAAAGACTTAGAAAGGATTCAATAATATTTTTGTAGCAGTTGCAGGGTATACTGTTTGTGTTTATCCATGAAAGCCGCGCCTAGCACTCGCGAACGGTTCCACTTAAAAAAGTGGCAGATCGGTTATGTGGGTGATAACTTTCAGAAGTTTTCAATGTAAAACTTGCATTTGCTATATCCTTTTGACATATTCAACTAAACTGTGTATTTGAAATTAGCATCGTTCCACGTTTTTTGATACGGGTCACAATGCTTTTCATTATTCTTCCCTTATTGTTATCTTACCAAACACCCCTATTTTGGGAAAATCAAAGAAGACCTGACGCATGTGTAAATGAGCCGAAGTTTTTACCTAAGAAGATCAGACAGTACAAGCATTTCATTTTGAAGCTCAAGATTAGGGTTCGCCAGTTGAAGACTAAATACTAAAGTCTGCATCGTCCCTTTCCTCAAACCCACAAACATTATCATTAGCGGCATTAATTCCTTAAACTGATCATTTTTATGTTTCAGCATCAATTTATAAGATAATTTGTTTTTAATAACTTTCTTTTGGGGTTTTAAAAAACAGCGCCGACTAAGGGAAAAAAAGAGTAACGACTGATAAATTTGATTCTACTGAAGACATTTAGGATGCTTCTCATTCGCTACTGGTAAAAACAGTGGCCTCGAGTTAGATTAGTAAAAGCTGAAGAAATGATTGCGGAAAAATCGATAGGTGTGTTTGAGCTTCAAGGTGCAGCCATTATAGCGGCATAGTTTTGGCTATTTAAAAAAAAACTTAGAGGTAGTCGCAAAAATGTCAAGTACCGTTTTGTGAATAATAATGGCAGAAATTGTTCCGCGCAACTTTTATCTCTTCATGAAATCAAGAAAAACTGAAAAGAAGAAAAAAAAACGAATAAATTAATTAAAATCCAAAATTGGTACACATTTCGAATGATAAAACAAATAAAAGGTACACTTATGACTATTCTATAACACAAAGTTCTATTATCAAGCAAAGCAATACTTTGCATACAATACAAAAACACTAGATAACTAACTAATAAACAACACATTCATTCGCACCGCTAACGTCACTCTTAATTATATGCATAACTACCTCAGAAATAAGGTTTAGAATTCGAGTTACATCTTCTCTTCGAGAAACCATTCACAAACTCATTATCTAGCGGAAATGCAAAATCTTATCTGAAAACATCGCAAATATTCCTAAACAATTAAAGCGGCTTGCCGCACTCTGTTCCAATTAAATTCACAACACCGAATCCTCTCTATTTTTAAGCACACTGCATTTACGCCAGATTTTCTGTCTGCTGTTTTCTTTACCGTGCAATTCAGGTCAGAAATGTTTGTGAATGCATTGGACTAAAATATGCCGATAATGCTCAACAGCCCTAAAAAAATACTGTTTAGAAACATTTGAATGCAACAAGTAATTATTACTTTTGTAAGAAACCGCAAATTTAACATATAATTATATTTATTATTAGTTTTTATTACACTTCAGCTGTGGTTTGGGGATGGACGAAGATATTCAATCATTGCCAAAAACAAAAATGAATTTCAAGGCTGAACAATGAACATATGCAAGCAGATTTAGATTTGCGGATTGCGGGCTTTTGAAACTTCTCATAAAAAAACAGATGCTTGAGGCTTCTTTGGGAAAATTCGAAATGCACCAATTTTGATTTTTTTTTTTTTTTTTTTCAGTTTTTCTGAATAAAACGTTTAAAAGCTTTTTTTTTTTCCCACATCATGTACCAACTTGTTTTTTTCTTCATTTTCCTTTTCTTTTTCTTCTTTTATTTTTTGTTGACGAACAATTTTGAAGAGAAAAGTTCATTAAAGTTCGTCATCCTCAGCAAGAATATCCTTGCTTGAAAATTTGATTGAAAACATTTAAAAACTTTTTTTTTTTTTAAGTAGACAGGTGTGTTGCTAAACATTTCTTAAGGTTTGAAATATTTCGATCACAGATCAATGGCCATCACTTCTCATACAAGTTACAGTGAGTATGATATTAGCAGCAGGCAGAAACATGTACCTTCATACACATAAGCTTTTCGTAGCTACGGGGAAACACTTTTCTGCAACTCTTCTCTTTCCGCCATTGAGCAGAACAACAAAAATAAGCAAGACCAGGGACGCAGCAAGGGCAAGGAGGAGGTAAGGGAATTAGTATATTAGGATCGGCAATATGAATCAAAACCCTTGGCTTTAACACATAATGGGAATTCTAAAAAGATACTATAAAAGGACTGTATGCCCCCCCCCCTTCAAAAATCGAGATCAGAACTGTTTTCTGGTTGCCAGTGGCGAATAAGAAAAAATTTATTGATCGCCACTTGTTTTGTAAACCAAAAAGTAATAGAGAACGTAGTATCAATTCAAATAAGGTTTGACATTGCAGCTTGAACACCATCTAATATTATCAGTTTAAACAAAAGGCTTTTTTAACAAAAAAGGGGCATTAACGTAAATCGAAAGCACAGGTGGGGTTGCAGAAAGTATCGACTATGTGGCGAATGATACTTTTATTTCTACTCGTCATTTTATTTAGTCGCCGAGTCTCGAGTGGCCGCTGTCTTGATTCCCCCCCCCCCCCCGCTCCCCGAAGGTAAATTCTTGCTGTACTAGTAGGCAGGACGTTTCGTCCAAAGGAACCAATTACTCACTAACAACGCTTCCATTGTACATCCAATTAAAAGCCCGGTTCATCTATCATTAATACGAAAATAAGTCATTAACACTGAAGCATTTAGCTCGCGAACACAAAACCACTTTCCTAATGAATAATTTTCATCAATAACTCAGTTTCATTTGTCGGGCTGGATGAAAAACGGATGAAATATTAAACACGCCTCAGCATTGAAAATTCTATTCATTTACAGATGATTCCTTTCGTCCGGAGTAAGATGATCAACTGAGCGAAGGCTAAGATCAACACGCATCAGCGAGCACAGTGGAAAGAAAAAGTATACGGGAAAAGCAACAACGAAGAAAAAAATATACAAGAAATAAAATAGAACTAAAAATCAATTTTGTTTGATTGTTCTCCCAGCGGTTGGCCAGCTTTGAGCACTTTGACCTCCGCAAGGTTGGCGAACTGAAATACTTAGTCCATAGCAGGAATGCCAGACAATGCGTAGACATTTTTTTCCCCCTTTTCAAAATTACAGAGTTTAAAGCTATAAAATGAGGCAACCTAAAACACTAAGAGAGGAAAGAGAGAGAGAGAGAAAATAACCAGAATCGAAAAATAACAAAAGGTGAGAATATTTTTATATTTGTATCAGATTAGGGATTAGTGAAGAAAACATTTACAAATGGAAACTTTTTTTTCCCCATCAGAGCACGTATTTACGAAACAAAACTGTGAAGATATATCATTAATTTTCCAACATTTCCTTTGGAAAATTACAGCTTTTTTTGTTTGCTTTGTTCTTTCACAAGTTTAGACAATTTTAAAGCTGAATCTTTTATTGTAAATTTATAGGACAAAATCGAAACACCAATTTTTGAGTTTAGGAAGTTTATTAATTCAGAGTAGAAAATGGGCTAGTGAGTGCTCATTTATGGGGAAAAAAAAGGTAAATGAAGGACGGCCATCTCGATATTATTTTAATAACTAGATCTACTCTTCAAGGGGGTCATGTGGGGGTTTAACCTCCCCCCTTGAGTTTTTCATTTTAAGCTACGTTGCCGATATTTTTCTTCTTTTTTTTTTTGCAATAAGGTTGCAAGAGACCTTTGCCTTTTGCAACAGACCTAGTGCGATCTTCCAATACGACAAAAAGTCTTTCACATTCCACCATTAATTAAGAAGCGAATGTTGTCACACAAAGAATTTTGATACCCAATTTCCCGGCTCGGTGGTGGCCCTCCAAGCTTTCCCAATGCAAAATTGTACGAATTAAGAATTTAATTTCGCCCAGAATGGCTGAGCCAAATAGGCACTTCAGGAATCTACAAAATGTCATATAATCTTGCATGCAGCTCCCGTGGGAGCTGACACTTTTCTGCATCTCGAAAATCCAGATAACAACTTGACCGCGAGTTCAGAACCCACGACCAAAGACCAGCGCCGAACCACTAAGCCACGCAGCTAACATTGACGTCTCTAGTTCAATAATATTACGAATTTACAAGCTTGCTCCAATAATAATTTGCATTAAAAAGCCCTTGTCTTGACATTTCGTAAAATCAGCATACTTTCAAATAACGGGGACCCAAATGCGTACCGAAAACAGATCAGACCGTAACTGTAAAACAAACGCAGAGGGCAAACTCTCCTTAGCCATCATAACGGCAAACAAATAACAGATCCCTGAAGTCTTCTGTTCTTTAGTTTCCTTGTCCACACAGTAACCACTGATTAAAACAATAGCTAATCCAAAACGCTTCCGGCACTCGTAAACCACCTCAACAACAAAATATTCTAATAATTGGTATCAAAAGGAAAAAAATCACGTAATAAAAGAGAAGGTGTAAATGGCCGTTCCAAACGAAGAGCTCCGCAATTCATTAAAACAAACAACTTTTTCTTTTTATGAACAAAAATCAAGTACCGGAAAGAATGCGGCTGTTTGCTAAGATGTAACTCGCACAAAGGTGCAGTGAGTTGTAAAATTAGCTTCAATATTTGCGAAGCAAAGGGTTAAATATAAGGAAGTCAATTTCAGCAAGTGACCAGTTGCAAATCAGGGCTGCCAAAGCTTGGTTAAGCAATACCCCCCCCCCCCCTAATATTTTCACTGAAACAGTTTTTTTCGCCCAGCAATCTAGAATGTGTGTGAAAAGCAACAAAACAAGAAAAAGAAAGAAAATTTCCCCGCTTTAGCCCCCGATGTAATTCATCTCCTTATGTCCCAATTTTTCCCGGGCTATATGTTTTGTACTATCTGTATAATTGTATCAAGATACTTTTATTTTAAAAAAAATGCAGCTGACAACGTTTACACCCTTTTACAAGAAACTGCTCTAAGAAATGTTTATTGAGTTCAATTACAGCATTTATGGTCATAATTAAAATTAACAATCGAACAATCACATTTTTTGCAATTACAACCAAGTGACTAAATTCCAAAAATTGTGACTAACATGATCTAGAATTTGCTTGCATGGATTTTAGGATTTCTATGAGCCGATCTAGTGCTTCACGCCAAATCCCGTCGACAGCCCTGGTTACGATTTTCATGACACGAAACAGGTGCTCACATTTTCAGCATAGTTGAGAAAGCATTATTATATTTCACCAGGAGAAAGGCATTTCAAACTATTTACTGTCAAAAAATAGATGAATAGAAGCACATTCAAGAACAAATTGCTCTTTGATAACGAGGCTGAATTCATCTAACATCTAGTAAGAGGGGTTATTTCACGGTCAAACCAATCTTCTGGAATTGCTTGTGCAACGAAAAATTATTTCTCAGAGTATACCAGGAAAAATCAGAGCATTTACCGAGGCATGATCAGATCATTGACAAAAGCTTCGCAGGATGGAGGTACGAGTACAATGGCACATACTTTCAATGCAAACATTCTTCACATAAACAAAACAAACGAGATTCCATTTGCCACAAATTACCACATCATAATATCAAATCAAAAGTGGTTACATACAAAGTACACTTTCAAAGCTTCTGCATCACGTTCTCATTTAGAAGTAAAAAAATTCATCAGAACAAGTCAGGAGCATATCTCACATATATTATTTCCCATCACTCCTTAATGCTGGTCATCAACCAATTACATTTCAGTCGATGGGTAAGCCATTGTCTGAAATGTTATCGCTCAAGTTTAGTTCATATTACTTTCCATCCTATTACATTCAATTGCACGCACTGACTAAAGTTAGTTCTGACTTTAACTATTATAACAACGTTAAAATTGCCCATGCACCAATTAGAACTGCAATCAATTTCGATTGCTATTTGTACATTTTTTTGTTGAATTTAGCTTTGATAGTCGGCAAAAAAAGATTAGTTCAGATCAGCTTTAGTCCAAACTACCCAATAAATCAATTTTTGTTCTAACTAGATTGAAATTAATCAGATTAATTTTAATCAGAATGAAGTTTATCTAAATTAATATAAATATCATTAACTTTAATTCGCATTAAATTCTTATTCAGTAGATAAATGAATGAATTAATTTAAAAACTAAATAAATCAGTAACTGAATGAATGAGTAAATGCACGAATAAGTAAAAAAAATGGCTTAGTGTGTAAATGAATGAATGATCAAAATAACAGGGCTCCCACCAAGAATGTGATCCAAAAAAAAAAGTGAAAAAAGTGACTATTTTTTACAAAAAAGTGACTAAAAAGTGACCAACCGAAAATAAACTGTTACCACTAAAATACTAAGTACACAATTTTATCACTATTTAAAACTTTACCTGTAATGTTTTGAACATAAATAACACTTAAATTTTAAATTTATTCACAGAAAATATTATCTACCAAAACTTCAAAATTGTAAGCATTTTATTTCAACTATGAAACATGAACACACAGAATAGTAAACATTTTTTTACTATTCTGTGTCATCATTTTTTTAGTAATTAAACAAGAAAAGTACATACCACATCCCTTTAGACTGTTCAAATATAGAAGTAGTAGAAAAATGCTTGACTATTCTTTCATCAATGAACAAAAATATTTCTACTTTTTGAAAATGAGATTTTTATCATTATCACAACAAGAAAACAGCCACAAGCATACATACCAGGGGTGTCTGACTACTAACAATTTAGAAAACATTAACTAAACTTGGAATCTATGACAGCAGGTAAAATATTCTGTAGAACGCTTGATTACAAAAAAAAAAAAAATGAAAAGTATGGAAAATATTCAGATAATAAATGAGCATGTGCCGAACACTTGAAAACAATCAGCTAAATTAATGGTGCCTTGCATTTGCAAAGAATATTATAAACATTTCCAAATATAAGTTCCTTAGAACGTTCCCGGATACTAAAAGTGAAATTCAGGAAACCAATAGTTTTAAATCATAGCTTGTCCTGCAGGATAAACTTCTGAAAAAATACTATTTTGCTAATGCATCTATTCCAAAATTCTACTAAAAACAAAATTCTGAAGAGAAACAGGTATGATATAGACGAGAGATAAGAATACTATGCAAGAATTACCTTTTTCAAAATTGGCTGCAGATTTACTAAATAGCTTTGACAATTTAAAATTTTTTCATATTCATGTCAAATCACATATTTTAAAGCGGGGGGGGGGGACCTTTTGACTAGGGATGCACCGATAAGCAAATTGGCCGATTACCGATTACCGATTAATCGGCTGTTGATAATCGGCCGATTAATCGGCTGAGCCGATTAATGATATTAATGATCAGGAAGATTGTTTTTAATACGACTAATTTCACCGTCACTGTTTTTTTTTTCATACTTTTACAAATCTTAGTTTAGAAATAGTACGTAATTTATTTCTGAGATTCTTTTTTTTTTTTCATTTTCCTACTTTTCCCAAAATGATGCCAAAATTTAATCGAATGTCATAGAGCTAATTTTAAAATCTTGTCAATAATGTTACATTAACACATTGTAAATTATGTTAATTAGAGATAAAATTTTAACAAGAAGTTCTGTCAAGAACTAAACGAGCCTACTTTCCCGTACATCGACATCGGCATTCTAGCATCTGATCATTATTCTCTTGATTATCTAAGACTAAAAATTATGTCAAACATACCTTTTTAGCACTTGAAGCTGATTTCTAAAAGCAAAATATACCCCTCTCATCAGATGAAATAGACACATAAAAAGTAAATAAATGAATAAATAAAGTTTTGTCGAACCTTTTAAAGAATGTAACTGTTACAGTTCTTCCGTAGAAAAATTCCTCAATTGTTTTCAAAAAAAAATTAAAAGTACAAAGTACATCAAAACACATTTTATCGAAGAAAGAAAAAAAAAAGAAAAAAAAACTCGTCCGTTGATAAAATGTCTCGAATTTCACTTTTAATCCGTTGCCAGTTCTTAAATATAAATAAAGAATAAAATGCCCTCGTGAATGAAACATTTTTGTTACAAAAAAATCGTCTGCCAAAAATAATAATAATAATAATAATAAATTCAATAAAACAAATGAATAAATAAACAAAAAATCGTCTGCACAGTCAGTCATTTTTTTCGGACTGTTTACTCAAAAGTTATTAGGGGTGACAGCTTGCTTGAGCGGTTCAATGTTGAACGAAAAATTGTTCAAATCGGAAATGTAAATACGGGAATGAAGTGTCCTTGAAAAGTTCTTTCCAACAAAAAAAAGTTTGTTCAAATCGGACTGTTCATTAAAAAGTTAGTATCGCGGGACCGGTTGTTTGAACGGCTCAAATTTGAACCAAAAATTGTTCAAATCAAAAAATCAAATATGGGAATGAGCTGTACTCGCCGAGATCTTTCCAACAAAAAAAAGTTTGTCCAAATCGGACTGTTCATTCAAAAGTTATTAGGGGGGGGGGGACAGACCGACCGACCGACCGACCGACACACACAAATTCCCCATCTCAATACCCTACTTTCAAATTTTTAATTTTTCGATATTCATCTTACCTTTTTATTTTTTTCACTTGGCGATATTTTTTTTTGACTTGGCGATATTTTTCAACTTGGCGATATTTTTTGGACTTGGCGATATTTTTTAGATGCATTAAGCTACTTTTAATACTTTTTTCGTCTTTCTTTTATTTTTAACGGGAAAGTAGGCTAAAAAGGGTGGGTGGGGGGGTGGTGAAGCTGTGGTGAGCACTGCAATTTAGGGGTACTTTTAATTGAACTTTTCAATTATTAGTAGCAATTTAATTCAAGACTTTTACTCTTTGAAAGTTAGAGGTTATCTAAAAGCACTATGCTAAAGAGAAAAGCATCGACACATGAAAAGCGTTGCAAAATCGTGTATGTGTATATTTATTCAAAATAGGAGAATTAAATTTATTTAAAACTTCGTATCGACTGTGTGAGGATAATCATTACTATTAATAAAATTATTCATCATAATTTCTTAGTAAAGGTGTACTTTAAAAGTAATATTAAAAAATAAATAAAATCCGCCGATTAATCGGCCTGATTTTACCGATTATTAATAATCGGCAAAGTGGCCGATTATGGCCGATTAATCGGTACTGCCGATTAATCGGTGCATCCCTACTTTTGACTATAAAATAACTAAATAAAATCAAAAAGTTTCTATAAACTAAGATAGTCCTCAGACAATGAAAAGAAAGCAACAGCCCAATTACATACATTTTTTTCATACTATAAGCTAAATTCTTGAAAAATATACCGTAAGCATACTTTCAACTAACACATCACTCAAGAGCTGAAAATGCTTTTACGACAATGGAATAGACATTCAAACAAACTATTATTAAACAAAGAACTAATCAGAAAAGGAAAAAACATGCAGCTGGAATTCAAGAAAATTTCTACATTGGAATTAACTTTAAAACAAATGCTAAAACTACAAATTAGAAGTTCTAGAAATTACTGGAAAAGTTATAGAAAACAATCACCCCTGGTACGTAAAATGACAGCAGTTTATCGGTCCAAAACGATAAAAAAAGCGAACTTTGGCGGGAAAAGCGAAACATTTGGACAGGTGAATGAAATAACTGTTTTTTTTTTTCGGTTTCATCATCCATAGGGTCATCCAGGGAGAAAAAGAATTTTCTTCCTCCAGGCCCTCGTACGCTATCGGTACTGAGCGACGATTTCGATGGTCGAAAGAAAAGTTCAAAGGATATTTGTCACTTGATCAAATTAAAAAAAATAAAAAGTGACCAAAAAAGTGAAAAAACCAATATTTTCCCCAAAAAAGTGACAAAAAGTGACTTTTGGCCTTTGAAAGTGACTTTTGGTGACCAATGGAAAAAAAAGTGACTTTTAGTGAAAAAGTGACTTGGTGAGAGCCCTGAAATAAATGCAAACAGCTTGCTTCCTTATGAATTCCTCTCAAAGCTGTGGACTGTCAGAAAAAACTTAGCCTAAAAAACAGACAGGAAGTAGAATGCACAACATAGCATACACGCAAATATACTCAAGCACTTTTCTTAACTTTCCGACGCATACAGACATACTTATACATTATACAAGCACTCAACGTAGAAACCAAGCAATTAAATTTCATTTAATGGATTCCAAGTTAATGAGACTTCTACAATGAGCCATTAAATTGCCAACAAAGAAAAAAAGCAACTAGTCTTCTCTTTCCAATCGTAACTTTTACACAATTAATAAGATCGTTAATTAATGTCTCTACTTAGAGTTTGATGACCCACATTTGTATGCTGCAGGAAAAGTGAAAATTGATATTATTGATATTTGTTGCTTCGCTGCAACCGTGCAAAACAATCAGTTGTTTTTTTTTCTTTCTTTCTTTTTATAAATTCTAGAAAGCAATATCTTTTGATAACGAATCAAGATGATCAGCTACTGAGTTCATAATTTCAACAACGAACTTTTGTTTTGAGAACGTTATCTTTTTAATGATAAATGCAGGTAACTAGCAAAGTTTACATTTCATTATAAATATGCCACGATGATTCAGAAAAAACGCCAACTTGTGACCATTTCATCGAAAATGGCTAAACAAAAAAATTGCGTACCAGTCGCTAAAAGTGGCACAGAAAGTGGTGCTTTTTCACTGTTAAAAATCATACATGACATTTGTAAAATAATTTCGTTTGTTGTCTGCTTATGTCTTTAAATTAAATATGTATATTTCTTGAACTTTCGTTTGTTATTTATACAAAGTTTCATAATTTTTATTCTTTTCACAAAGAATAGGTTATTTACTTTTTTAGACTGCGTATGTATTAAATGGCTACAAAAATGCAAAAGTTGCTCTTTTTTTGTTGTTGTTGTTTCCAGTCAGAATTCCTAGGCTAGAGATTTGTGTCAGTGTGTCAGCAATTCAAATCAAATGATTTAAAAAAAAATCATTTGATTTAAATCATTTTGTAATTTAAAACATAAAAAATCCTCTTGATAATTTTAAATCTCACTTATTCTGCCTTTCATTTCGTCAGTAAATATTTCTTTCTTATATTGATTTTGTCCCTATGGTTTTTACCTCAATTGACCATTTTTATCTATTCAAACTCTCTCTTCTTCCTTAACCTTAAAATTTAAGTTTTTAGTCAGTGGACATTTTATTAAATTAGTCATTATTTTTTTGAATTGCAGCCACTGTATTAGGGACTTTTTCTAATGACAACAATGAAAAGATTTTAAGGAGCACCTTCCTATTTCGTATCTGTCAGCCCTTTAGTTTGCAAAAAAAATTCCATTAAATATTTTAATTTTGAATTACATTAATACGAACAAGTTGAAATAAAACATTTGGCATGTAATTGTTAAAGTTGAAAACTTTACCGGCCGCACCTTAATTTTTAGGAACCGGGCGGTATACACATGTTGTACCATAAGTCTTTTTTCTTTAGAGGACGGGGTTGAAATTTTCACTCGAACCCTTTGGAGTCGGGGATTTTTCAATCTTTCATACGTCTGGCACGACAGTTTAAACCTTCTCTTTTCAATGGAAAAGAAATCTGTGGTTCGAAACCTGGGTCGAAAGAAAAATTCCAAAAAACAGCCCGGATCCAAAAGGTTAGTATACCAATTATAACCCAAGAAATTGCGGGTGGCCAACTGTCAAAAGAAGAGTATGAGCGATCATACTCTTTGAAATAAGGAAGTAACCACACTTCTAGAGACAAATCGAAGCATATATGTTAAACTGACAACGTGCAGAAAATATGATTGATACCTTATGGCTTTTAAGTAGATATTCTTGTTAAAAGTCTTAGGAAAATCGATGGGAAGGCTGAGGATGTCACAAGATTTTGATTTAAAAGGTGGATGATTGAACACAACACATTCATTAACTGCCGTTTGAAAGTCGTTTGCAATAAAAAGTGCTGTTACGTCGAAACTTCAACATAGCTCAAAGCTATATGATGAAATACAGATTAAAAAGCGCAAATGGAATAAGATACCAATCAGACAAATCGGCAACGTAAAGATGCAAACTTAAAGTTAAGAATTTCGAGTCATGGACCATATGTCCAATTAACGCAACGTACAAGGTCTCTTCCCATTAGCATAAAAATTTACAAGAAAAATACTTCAAAAAAAAAATGAATAACAAATAACTATTGCATTTAATAAATAATATTAAAAAATAAAAAGAAAGCAATGATATTCTTTTTTTAAATGCTTTTACTACGAGATAAGCTGTTCAGAATCACTTCAATATGAGACGACAAAAATCATTTAAAGAATTACAGAGGGCCACGGATGCCCGTCATTTATCACAAAGCGATACGCCCAAGTTAAAGCTCCCCCCCCCCCCCCCGCCATAAAACTAGAGAAATTTGTTATAATAAGTGATGCTAAGTCAAAACAGAAATATGATTAACAATGCTCAACTGCAAGAAAACAAATCGAGACAATACAAAACCTCAGTAGTGGAAAAAGGACAGTTCTGCCGCAGCAGGAGGCTGTGCGGCTATAGCCGCCTCCCACAGCCGCCTGTGACCTCCGCTCCGCCGCCTGTGACCTCCCACAGCCGCCTCCCGCCTCCTCCCACAGCCACCTCCCGCCGCCTCCCCAGGGCCGCCGCGAGGGTTTTCGCGCGAATTTTGAATATTTTCCCGCGAATTTTAGGACTTTGAATTATTTTTGTGAAAGGTTACAAGGTTTTTCCCGCAAATTTCTGAATATTTCCCGCGAATTTCAGGAACTTAATTTTATTTTAGGTGCTCGTGACGCCATCTATTGAGTGAACGAATTTAATTTTTTTTTTTTAATTTCGGACTTTGTCAATTTCCTGAAGCGGGGTTCGAACTCGAACCAAAAGTTTTCCTCTCGATTATCAAACAAACGCGCAAACCAACTAGGCTATGAAGCTCTCTTCCTCTTCAGCACTAATTGTGATCACAATATAATTGAAGATTGTATCGCCGTCTGTTGATTACTCGAAGATGTTAATTTGCACGCTAATTT
>JAXGGA010014206.1:0-32804 GCA_038373865.1 Uloborus plumipes | reverse complement strand
CATAAGTGTGGCGCAGCTGGCGTCACTCAGAACATGCAAATAAGGCTTGTTTTAAAAGCGTGTTGTGAAGCTCGTGAGTATTATTTTTCCGTGAAATTTGACGAATTGCGTTCATGTTAGCCAGGAATGCCTTTAAGAAGACGAAGAAGCCATTATCAACAGCTCACCGAGTTTAAACGAGGTCGTACAATTTGGCTACGAGAAGGTGGATTTTCATTTCGCGATATTGCAGAAAGACTTGGGTGGGAATGTTTCCACCATGCATGATTATTGGAAGCTATGGTCAAGGGATGGTACTACCTCAAGAAGATCGAGTTCCGAGCTGCCACGTGGCACGACTGAGAAGGAAGATCGCCGAATCTTGCGTACGGCTGTGGCGCATCGTACTGCATCTGCGGCTGACATTCGAGCTGCAGTTGGTACCGTCGTGACCCAAGGAACGGTAAGAAACTGTTTACTTCAAGGACAGCTCCGAGCCAGGCAGCCTGTAGCCGGTATTCCATTGACTGCAAACCATTGCCGTTTCCGACGGCAGTGGTGCCACGACAGAGCTCACTGGAGGTCGGAGTGGAGATCTGTTGTAATTTTTGATGAAAACAGATTCTGAATTAGTGCCAGTGGTGGCTGTATATTGGTCAGAAGGAGGCCAGGGGACCGCCTGCATCCAAGCGGTCTACGGCCTAGACACACGGGACTCACACCTGGAGTTATGGTCTCTGGAGCAATTTCCTACGACAGCAGGGGCATTCTTGTGGTTATCCCAAACTCACTGACTGAAAATTTGTCGTCAGTCTGTTAATTTAACCAGTAGTACAGCCCTTCATGAGTAGCATTCAAGGGGGCGTTTTCCAACAGGATAACGCTCGCCCTCACATCGCTGCTGTAACGCAATGTGCTCTACAGAGTGCTGACATGTTACCATGACCTGCAAAATCACCAGGTCTGTCTCCAATTGATAACGTATGGGATATCATTGGACGGCACCTCGAGCATCATCCACATTCAGCAATGACGGTCCTAGTATTGACACAACAAGTGCAACAAGCATTGCACTCCATACCACAAAGTGTCATTCGGCACCTGTATGACACAATGCATGCACGCTTGCAGGCTTGACTTCAAAATTCTGGAGGTTACACCCTCTATTAAATTAACATAATTTCACATTTGCACAGTATTTTCTTGAGCTTAAATTAGCCCGCGATCTTGTACATTTAATCAATTAAACATGTTAACTAGACAATTGCATTACCCAAATTTCATTACTCTACAGTAATTTTTTCTTGGTGTTGGGTTTTTTTTTTTCGCCAGTGTATTTGCAAAGCATACATTGAAAATGTACGTTATATTGCATATTTCATTTTTCTATGCAGATTATTATAGATATGAATCGTTTATTTGAGCAGAATAGTGAAATGATTTGATGCTTGGAGGGTTAAAACTTGCAAAAGGGCTTAGTTTTCTGTAATACTAATTAGGTTCTTTGCTGTATTTTTGTGCAAAACAGAGCAAACATTCACAAATGGTGTGATGTGCGATGTAACATAATCAAATGAATCGAAAAGTAACAAGATCATTTTTTGAAAGGCGTTGATCCTGCACCCTCATTGTCTTATATAAATGTATAATTCTTCCAATTTAAAATCAATGAAGTCAACCAGATGGATAATAAAAATGCATCAAAAGAATACAAATTCACAAAAAATATATAACAATTCTTGAATACTCAGAAAAAAATTACACTACGACATTTTTTTAGTCTTGTTGAACTTTTCGTTTTCTTATAAAATGGAGCAAATATTAACAATTTTGAAGTTGTAATACATGACATCAAAAACAAAATATCGCTATGACACGAAAAGAGCAGCGTCTGCTTTAATATCTTTCAAAAAATTACAAAGGATTAGACGCAATATTCTTAGTTGTTTCCCTAGGAAAAATAAAATCAAAATGTTTAAAAGAGTGCTCCCGTTTTTATTGCCCTCGCAACTGCTCTTGACAAGAATTGATTAATTGCCTGTTTTTTTCTGAGAGAACAATAACTTTTCTGACACATCTTACATCACCTTTCTTTAATAACTAAATGCTAAAGAAACTTAGCAAAATTTGGCAAAAAAAAAGTTTAGATAAAATTAATATCAGTTCAGTTGGTATTCTTTGATATTGAAATTTGTGAGAAAATAAACTAACTGCTACCCAACTAATACAGCGAAAAATAATGGATACAGGTAAATATTTATTAATAACTGTGTCAGGATATATTATATTCTAGCTCGTGGGTTTTTTCCTTTTTTTTTTAAATATAATTTGATGAAATTGAAATACTAAATGTAATTTAAACATTCAAAAAAAAAAGGCAAAACCCTTTATTTAAATTCTTTTTCTAAAGGGAATCTCTCCCGTTAAAATCTTGTTAACATAACAATTTTTTTTAAAAATTTTATTCCTAAAAAATCCTTCAATATTTCAAATGCTATATTTTTAATTAATTTTTTTGGGTTTTTAGTTTTAATTGGTTTATGCACAAAATTAATATACCCCATTTTACCAAAAACAGGGTAACGTCACTTTTTTAAAAGTAAAATTGAACAAAAAAACTTCTTGCGCACATATTTAAATTATTGTTGGTAAATTTTTGAATAATTCAAACTGGGTACTTGTCCTTCAATACATTCGCAAAAAATCAAGGAAACGCCATGGAGTACCATTTGACAAAAGTTTAATAAGCATGGGAAAATGGGATGCATATTTTTCATTAAAATAAAAAGTAAAAAGTGCCAAGTAGCAATTTAATGGAGCGGCATCATTAAATCATAAAAATGTCTTACTAATAAACATGGATAAAAAGAAATACCGAAACAAAACACACATATAAGTACTGCAAATAAATTTAAATCTAAAAATTGACGATTTCATGTTTAAGTAACGTTTTTTTATTTTAATATGGAATAAAAACCCCCCTTAAAAAAAAACTTAAACTCAAAAAAGGAAAATTTGCATTTTTTTAGAAAAGGTTTGAAAATTAAAACCCTTATCTATCCACATAAAATGAACTGTTAATAAGGATATATTAGCATATTTTAAACAGAAAAACAAATGTATTAAATAATTACTTCAACAATTTTTTGTACACATAATAGTATCATTTTTATGCATAGAGTTTAAGTAAACAGAAAAATATTAATAAATTCAAAAAAATTGTAAAAAATATCTTTTGCCAGGAACAACAATCTCTCCAAGATTTTTTTCTTTTTTTATATCATTAAAAACTTCTAACAATTTTTCGTTTTCCTAAAATTCTTATTAACAGGCAAATGTTAATTTTAAAAATATTACATTAACTATAACACGAGTAACTTGTGTCGTTCATGAAAGCATCTTATATAAAAGCACGAGATAGTTAAGTAATTATTCTAATTTGAAAATTTCGTAGATAATTATGTTGCTTTGCTTCATTAACACTTTAAAAGCATGCATTTTTCTTTAATTATATATTTTCTTTATATCTAATGTGCAAACATTTTTCGAATCATAATTACTAAATTAAAGAAGCACTTTCACTTCCCCACGTAATTATACTCAAGTGAGATAAGTAGACTTTAAAAGCCAAGTCAATTCAATTCTCAATTAAAATATTTTGAAAAAAAAACTTTTATAATGTTTTTTTCAAGTATTTTCTAACTACTTTACCAGCTTATGGCTTCTTTTTTTAGTGTATGTTTCTTTTGCTATAATGGTATATGATGGTTCATATACAAAAACGTTTTAGGAGAGTGAAAATACGGCATATTTAGTGTAACAGTGGAAATTTGAGTACGTTTCTCTCCATAATTAAGCACCTTCCAATGATTATATAAAAAGGAAATATCAAAACAGATTTGATTCGAACACTTAAATGAGATTTTTACATTTTTATATTTCTCTGGAAACTGAAACGTAAATTTAAACATTGAATTGGAAATGTAGTTTCAAACACATATAAACAAAAAAAGACCACACATGCTTTTGTTTGTAATAATAACGAAGACGCTCTGATGTTTTCCTTAATTTGTGTGCGTATTATTGTTTTAAGAAATAATTTTTTTTCAGAAAGAAATGGAATTTTAGAAGAATGTATATATATGTAACATTATTCAACTGTTTAATCATCGTTGACTTTTAAAAGTGCTTAACGAGACGTCAATATGTCTTAAAAACTCTATAAACTATTTTTCATAATAATAAACAAAAAAGACTTTTCTTCTGCAAACACTATAGACTATTGCCTGTCATATTAATATAATGACGCACATTCTCTAACCTATGACTCTCCTCATTATATTTCTTAATTTGCCATTAACGTACATTAAGTATATTGGATAAGAAGCTTATTCAAAGCTTTTAAAATAGCCCTAATTAATTCAGCCGATAACTTTCATTTTTCTTGAGGATTAAATAGTTCCTAATTGACCAAATCTTTTTAATTGTGAGATATTTTTCCAAAAGTATACGAAAATTAATGAACTTTTAGGATTTTTTCAGTCGGTTTGAATACAGTTTTATCTATTGGTGAGAATTTTAAACACAAAAATGAGCTTTTTCCTATCCTGATAAATGAATTAAATCTATATCAAGGTGATGAAATGGAAAAAAAAAGTATGTAACGTTCATCAAAATCATATTTCTTCCTACCGTCTGCGTTTTTGTGATGCACTTTCCATAAGATTATTAAAGCTTTATATGAAGTACTATTTTCAAAATTGGGGTATTATCAACTTCCCACATTCAAGTTTTGAGCTTAGTTCTCTAAACACTTTTTTTTTTTTTTTACAGTTGATCGTGCAATCTATATTAGGAATGGTTTTAATAATCAATGGAAGATTTTTTAAGCTTATGTTTCCAACATTTTTTTCAGCTACTGTTTCATCAGGATTCTTTAAAAAGAATGTTTAGAAAATGTGTAAAATATTGAAAAAGTAAAGTGACAGATCGTCTATTGAAACAAATTAATATCAAGAAAAAGGGAAAAAAAGTCGTTTGGATAGTGCAACATCATTTTATTGTATTACGCATAAGAGAGTTTCTGAATTTGTAACAATTTTAGCTGACAAACAGAAAATACAAAAGATGTTTACCTAAAAGTATAGTGTTCTCTGAAAAATAAAAGAGAAAATTTCATTAAAGGAAAAATAAAAGTTTTCTGGAAGCTTATAAAGTGCATGAGAGCTCAAGTGAAAAATCTCAATCTCTAAAGGAAATCTCTTGTGGTTCTCAAAAGTATTTGTCACCAAGAAGAGAAAAATGTTCTGGATATTGAGAAGCGACTTGTTGATTTTTCATAAGACTCATTTATTTCAATTTTTCGTGTACAATATGAAAAATGTCGTGTCTTTTTTTTTTCTCCCTCTTTATTTATTATTCATTGTTTTATTTACTTATTTTTGTCAATTGTACAAAAAATAGCATATCTTTAATTTTCACAAAATCGGTGATGCATGATTCTCAGATGAAAATATTTAGTACTATTAGTTAGTATTTTTGAAAACTATCAGCAATCTCCATTTCCGAATTTAATCTACGATGGGCTATCAACAGTTTGAATTACTTTTTTTTCTTTTTCTTAAAAAATATTTTTAAAAAATTATTTTTAGTTATGCAACCTAGTAACCTAGTTATCGCTTCAGTAAAAAAATGTTTAACCTCAACGTATAAAAGTCTTCGAAATTGCATCACATATATTAGGGATCGATATGGGTTTTCTTTTGAAATTAATGTAGGAACGCCCCTAGTTTTATGACAGTAGTAAAAATATTTATGCAAAATTCGAGCTCATTCAGCCAATAATATGTTGTGCCCCAAGATTGTTGAATTTAAGCCTTCTGAGAAATGTTCTCTAAATCACTGAGTTCTTCTTATACGCGGAATATATTTCGAGTTTAAAAATACTTTGGAATTGAGATAACACTTAAATTAAAACCAGTTATTAATTACTTAATATCAGCTAAAGGTGTTACGTTGAGAAATAATGAACTAGAAAATTAGAAACTGTACCTTAGCTATATGATGCCCGATTGGGCTTTCAACACTTCAGTAGTTTCAACTGTATGTAGATAAGTTGTTTCTTCAACTTGTCCAGGCAAACTAGTGGTTCAATTCCTGCCTTCTTTTTTATTTGTGTATTTTACAGTTTTTACCGATCTGATAGGTTTTCCTTTCGAAAGGCGTTCTATATTCCTCAAATAAACAGGATTACGTTAAAAACAAATATTTTGCAATCTCTTCTAAAGAAATTATACTGACTTACAATGAAACAAAAGAAAAGGAAGAAATTTGTTATTAAAGAATGCCAAATGATCTCTTTATCTTTTTCTTTTGAAAATAATGCCTTTAACAGTCTTGACTTTCTTACCAATAAGCATTTTTTGATTTGCCTCTTTCTTATTCTATTCGTTCATTTAATTACGCATACTCTATTTTTGCAGCCCCCTACTTACTACAAATGGTTTATAAATTTCCCTACAGCTGGTTGAAGTTGTTCGTAAGTGTTTGTGTATGCTTCTAATTTTTAGGAACGACGTTGATTAAGTTAGTAGCGGAAGACGATAGTGTGAAGTAATTTCAATGTTGCAATAAAGCAGCCGATTAGGGTCAGTGTTTTATTTCTCCTCTAACTAAAAACAGTTGTAAGCTCAAGGTTGCCAAAACACATATCCATGTGACTTGGTTTTTCCTTAAATGTCAGTTCTAAGAATTACCTTTAATCTACACGAAAAATATGAACATTAATTCTGCTTTTTACTTGTAATATCATCAAGTTAATCTTTGCTACGTTCTTCATTATCTGCATTTGAATAGTAGAAATAGTTAAAGAATTATTATAGGATCAATATTTCTATAAGCAGTCTTTCTTCTTTGAAGTTTCAGAAACTTCTTATCTTCTGCTCGTTTTAATGCTTCTAATAATGCATTTCTAAGTGCAATATAAAAGAAAAAGGCATTTAAGTTTCTTTAATATCTTGTTTTTTCTGTCAAAATAAATATTTTCTCGAATTCGAATTATGCTTATTTAATTTAAATGGCAGAGAGTGTTTTGCAAATAAATAAATAAATAAATAAATAAATAAATAAATAAATATATATATATATATATATATATATATATATATATATATATATAATATATATATATATATATATATATATATATATATATATATATATATATATATATATATATATATATATATATATATATATATATATATATATATATATATATACTAACCCATTTGTGCCTACCGTCCTTTTAAAAGGACGCTTGCAAAATCCTCCATAAATATATAAAAAAGTATTCCATTTCAAATAGCTGAGTGTTGTATTAATCATTATCCACGAGATGGTAGCACTAAAATTATATTCAATATTTTTTTTTACTCACGAAAGTCCAAGAAGTGAAATTTTCATCATTTTAAAATGTCAAAGAGCAAAAAAAAAAGTTAAAATTTTTAATTTCCGATGATATGAAAAGTTTTTATGCTCAAATCTTACTTTATACTCTTTTCTAAAATACGTATTTTTTAATTTTTTGAAAATATTATTTTAGCGCAGTTTTATCTGCGATTTTGTAGCGTTCTGTTTTTAGGACGCTAGGCACGAGTGGGGACAGGTTTTTCACACGTGTTCCGTTCCTGAAAGCTTTGCATTATTGATCATTTTTGATGGTATATCATCATAAAATACCGGAAATATGATGTTTCAGAAATAAGTTTTGAATAATGAATGGATTAAGAGTTAAGTTGATAGCATATATTTACCTACATTTAATTTATAAAATTTTGTTGCTTGTTTTTATTCATGAAATCCTGGCTTTTCCCATGATTTACGATACTTTATCATCTCATAATAGTATAAATATTTCTTATGCATATTTTTTTCAAAAATAAAAGTATTCAATAAACTTTTATTAATTGCAAAGTTTAATTGTATTTAAATATCGTTCTTATTTTACCAATCATTACCAATAAAAGAAACTCCTATATAATTAAGAGGTTATTTTTAAATAAACGTATAATAAAAAAAATATCAAAGGTGATGGACCTCATTTTAGAGCTCTCGGAAAATAAGTACTATGTCTACTATAAGTACTACTAACCCTTTTACGTCACCCGCTTTAATTGATAAATTAACAGAGAAAGAAATAGGTGCAACGGGAACTGTACAGGGAAACAAAACTGAAAACTGTCTACTTGAAAATATTAAATATTTTAAGAAGAAAGACGGAGGAAGTTACGATTTCCAAAACTCGAAAAATTTGAGTTTTGTTAGATGAAACGCCAATAGCATCTAACCAATATAGTGTTACACCCATAGTTCAAACTAGACGATGGTCAAATGCTGAAAAAAAAAATATTTATATAAACCATTTACTGTTTCCCAGCATAATAAATTTATTGGTGGAACAGACCGAACGGATCAGAACTTAGCCCAATATCGCTATTCTATTCGATCAAATAAATGGTGGTGGTCACTGTTTTTGTTTGGCCTCAAAGATTCTGTGAAAAATGTATGACTCCTGTGCAGATTATGCCCTTCTTATGTTGCAAACAAAATGGACCTTTTGCAGTTCAGAAGAGAAATCTGCCAAAGTTACTTTGCTAAGTACAGCAAGAGAGCCAAAAACAGCGTGGCTATGGGAAATCCAAAGAAATTAACAGAATGCATAACGAAGTGAGATTTGATGGAAAAGATCATTTAATCGTAATAAATCCAAAACAAATAAGATGTGCTTACTGCAGTAAGAAATCTACAAGAAAGTGCAATAAATGTTTAGTAGGATTGCACGCTAAATGCTTTGAAATCTTTCGTACTAAGTAACTTTTACTATAAAAAATGTAAGAAAAAAATACTCCTGCTATTCTTTTTTGTCATTCTGTAAGCTGGTAATGTGAATTCTTTTTATGCAAATTTAAATTTTAAATGTTAAGGATTTATTTGTAGCACTCGTTAAACAGTCTGAGTTTAATTTTCTGGTTTCTTCAATTTTTTTTTTATTTATTATTTTTTTAATATTTAAATTTATTTTGAATTACATTGCTTTATTACAGTGGCCACCACTTATATCAATTGCTTTTGTTCAAAATAGTTTTTATTCAGTAAAGCTGCTAATTTAATAGAGCAAGATTGTGTTCTCCTTTTAATGATTTGTTTCATTTAAGCGGTTTGTTCAATTAAAAACTGATTCAATAAAGCGGTGTTAGCTGTATTATGTTTTGTTACATAAATTTTTATTTTTTAATGTTTAATATATGCAAATTTGTTATTAAGATGATCGATTTTAGAAGATCTAGGGATCGAAGTATTTGTAAAAAACCTGTACCCTCTCGTGCCTAGCGTCCTAAAAATAGGACGGTTACATTATATCAAATAAAAATTTTAATTTTGATTCAGGATTTTTTAAAATATTTTTCCAGTTCATTTAGTACCTATACACATGTTATGAGCCAAAAATGGTTTAAAAGTTCGGAGTTGAGCAATTAATGGGTTAATATATAAAAAATATGTGTCCCTGTGTTTGTGGCCAATGGACTCCTCAGCTACTGAACCGATTTTAACCAAATTTTGCACGCAGTTTTAGTTTGGTCCAACTTAAATGATAGGATAGTTTTTATCTCAATTTAAGACAGCAATATATTTTTTTATTGCAAATTATCTATTTAGCTACCAGCTTTTCTGTATTCTTGGCTAAGCCTTTTTACTAAGCCTTTTTTTGACACCTCCATGGCTGAGCGACATAAAGCACACGTTCTGGCAGCTTCCGGAGTGCCGTAAACTGGATGTAAGTTAGCGGTGCATTGTTATTTGACTTTTTTGTGAAGTAAATTATATAAACAAACGCGTTACTTCCCTTGAAATTTATAGGAAAGCGCTTGGTGGGATAGCTCCTGGACTGCATTTAAGTGGCTGTTCTTCTTACTACTATTATATATTCAAAAGTTTGTTTGGATGGATTTATGGATGGAGCAGTCAGTTGATAAGCAGTCCGAAAAAATTATCTTTTTAACTAAGCCTTTTTTGAGCCTCTGTCGCCGGGCGACATAAAGCACATGTTCTGACAGCTTCTGGAGTGCAGTAAAATAGTTTGTAAATACAGAAACAATAATGGATGATCAATGTAGGTACCTTTTTTTTTTTTTTTTTTTTTTTTTTTGTATTTTCCAATTAAAAAAAATTAATAAATTAAAAAATTTGCTTATTTATTGCCTTTAAGGCGGAACAGAGTTCGCCGTGTCAGCTACTATATATATATATACAGGGATCCAATATATACTCCAATCGTGGACCAATAGCTAATTTCTAAACCGTTAGAGATAAGCATACAGTTTATTTGGGAAAAAATCTCCAAATTATGAAAGGAATTTTGTGTCTATTCAATGTTTTTCAAAAAATCAAATTTTGAAAGAGTTACGAAATTTAAATTTTTATACAGCCCCCCAGTCCTATCAATCATATTTAGTAAAACATTCTTGACACTGTAACGTTTAAAACTAAAAAAAAATCACTCTTCTACGATAAAAATTGACCGAGTTATGACGTTTTGAAAAATCAAGATTTTGCATTGTTTCATGACGTTATCGAGTGATCGCTTAAGGGATCGTATGCGAAATCCTTCAAAATCTTGATTTTTCAAAACGTCATAACTCGGTCAATTTTTGTCGTAGAAGAGTGATTTTTTTTTAGTTTTAAACGTTACAGTGTCAAGAATGTTTTACTAAATATGATTGATAGGATTGGGGGGCTGTATAAAAATTTAAATTTCGTAACTCTTTCAAAATTTGATTTTTTGAAAAACATTGAATAGACACAAAATTCCTTTCATAATTTGGAGATGTTTTCCCAAATAAACTATATGCTTATCTCTAACGGTTTAGAAATTAGCTATTGGTCCACGATTGGAGTGGACACCCTGTATATATATATATATATATATATATATATATATATATATATATATATATATATATTATATATATATATATATATATATATATATATATATATAGATAGATAGATAGATATAGATATATATATATATATATATAGATATATATGTGGGAATCCCCATGAACTATACTTGCAGAACTATATACTGTCGACGAAACCCTACGCGCGCAGAGACACGTGGTGTGACGCGACTGCGGCTTGAGTGGAGAGATGACGGCGAACTAGAAGATCGTGAAACGACGATGATGTAGGAGTTCTTGGTGTTCATGTTTTAGATGATTGTGTTTGTCTTGTGAAACTTTGCTTATATGTCAATTAAATGTTTAAAAGACGATGATCTCATCATTTAGTATAGAAGTCAAACCCCTAGACAACCAACTACCCCACAACATATGGGGGGTGGGAATCCCCATGAATGTGGGAATCCCCATGAACTATACTTGCAGAACTATATACTGTCGACGAAACCCTACGCGCGCAGAGACACGTGGTGTGACGCGACTGCGGCTTGAGTGGAGAGATGACGGCGAACTAGAAGATCGTGAAACGACGATGATGTAGGAGTTCTTGGTGTTCATGTTTTGGATGATTGTGTTTGTCTTGTGAAACTTTGCTTATATGTCAATTAAATGTTTAAAAGACGATGATCTCATCATTTAGTATAGAAGTCAAACCCCTAGACAACCAACTACCCCACATATATATAGATATATATATAGATATATAGATATATATATATAGATATACAGATATATATATAGATATATAGATATATAGATAGATAGATAGATAGATAGATAGATAGATAGATAGATATAGGTTAATAATAGCACTTTTTCCTGAAGTGAAAGATCTTTATCTTTTTCAATGAAATAGAAAGAAGAAAAGAGAGAAGAAAATATTGGCCAATGAAACTTTTGCAAAAAATTTAAGGAATGTGGTCCGAATACTTTGACAGATTAAAGCAATCTTTCATGTTTCCCAGTTAAAACATAATAAAATAGTGACTTTCAGTCAAAAGAAATCTTATATATATCTCCCAGCGATAAAAAAATATAACTGATACCGAAAAAACTGCAGAATTTCGATCTGTATATACCCTTTAAAATATACAGTAATTCTTTAGAATAAAATGAACTAATCAGGAAAAGTGAAAAAAAAAAACACATGATTTTTTATAAAATAATTCTGTTATATTTGTTTATTCTATTATCCATGCCTAGTACCACATTTTCCTAGAATGGTTTATCAGTTAGTCGTTTAAAAGGTGTTTGTCGCTAACAGCGATACAGAAGCATTTTCTGCAATCTACTGAAACTAAAATTTAGAAACTAATATCATTTTCACGCAATCCTAACATTGTAATATATTTTTACTAGCTGACCCGGCGAACTCTGTTCCGCCTTAAAGGCAATAAATAAGTAAATTTTTGAATTTATTAAGTTTTTTATTAATAGAAAATACAAAAAAAAAAAAAGTATCTACATTAATCATTCATTATTGTTTCTGTATTTCAGTACATAGGTTGCTCTTCACTGAAGTACCTTGTGATACACAACATTTTTTGTTTTATTATCAGGCGCAAAATCAAACAACGCAGATGGTCTTCCGGCCCGTAAATATGCCACATATAATTGACCATGGGAAAAACTGATGTTCTAGATTCAAACCACAAACTTTTAAGGATTGGCCTTGTGATTTGTTGATGGTCATGACAAATGCAAGACGGATCGGAAATTTAAGTCTTTTAAATTCAAACGGCATATCGGTTGGGATCATCGGGATCCTCGGAATGAGCAATCGTTTCTGACAGCTTATCACATATAAATTTCAAGAGAAGTAACGCGTTTGTTTATAATTTATTTCACAAAAAAGTCAAATAACACTCAACGCACAGCTAACTTATAACCTGTTTACAGCGCTCCGGATCCAGAACGTGTGCTTTATGTCGCTCAGCCATGGAGGTGTCAAAACAGGCTTCGTAAAAAGGCGAACTCAAAAAGACATTTTTTTATTTATGTAACTGACACACATAAATTATAGCCTATGTCCGTCTCCTGGCTGTAAGCTACCTACCCACCAATTTTTAGCCATATCGGTACAGCCGTTCTTGAGTTATAAATAGTGTAACTAACACGACTTTCTTTTATATATATATTTATAGATTTCACAAAAAAGTCAAATAACACTCAACGCACAGCTAACTTACAACCTGTTTACTGCGCTCCGGAAGCTGCCAGAACGTGTGCTTTATGTCGCTCAGCCATGGAGGTGTCAAAAAAGGCTTCGTAAAAAGGCGAAGTCAATAAGACATTTTTCCTCTTTATGTAACTGACACACGCAAATTATAGCCTTTGTCCGTCTCCTGGCTCTAAGCTACCTTCCCACCAATTTTTAGCCATATCGGTACAGCCGCTCTTGAGTTATAAATAGTGTAACTAACACGACTTTCTTTTATATATATATAGATTTCACAAAAAAGTCAAATAACACTCAACGCACAGCTTACAACCTGTTTACTGCGCTCCGGAAGCTGGCAGAACGTGTGCTTTATGTCGCTCAGCCGTGGAGGTGTCAAACAAGGCTTCGTAAAAAGGCGAAGACAATAAGACATTTTTGCTATTTATGTAACTGACAAACATAAATTATAGCCTATGTCCGTCTCCTGGCTCTACGCTACCTACCCACCAATTTTTAGCCATATCGGTACAGCCGTTCTTGAGTTATAAATAGTGTAACTAACACGACTTTCTTTTATATATATAGATAAGACGTCAGCCTGCTGAAAAGGCCTTCAGTGTTTGCAATACATTAGTGTTACCAATACCATAATTATATTAGGAAAATAAACACTTAACACTTTCAGGTCTGAGCCTTTTCGACAGCGCATCTCCCTCCAGACTGGGGGTTTTTGTCGCTTTTCGTGATTTTTTAAAAAATACTTGGAAAAAGTTAATGTTGGTAATTTTAATTTTATTCAATACTTCAAAATGTTTTCTTTCATGATGAAAGACCTATTTAAGTGAAACAACAATTAATATTTAGTAAGAAATTGTCGAAAATGCATGTTTGGAACTTGAAAAAAAAGTTCCGCATAGGAAAATATCATTTTTGACCATGAAAATATGCACAAATTTAATTAAAAACTTACCCAAATCTTGAACAAATATTTTAAAAAACATTTAATTTTCAAATACACATTATTTTGCAAAATTTGCTTTGGTGTGG
Organism: Uloborus plumipes; assembly: GCA_038373865.1. Taxonomy (NCBI): domain Eukaryota; kingdom Metazoa; phylum Arthropoda; class Arachnida; order Araneae; family Uloboridae; genus Uloborus; species Uloborus plumipes. The sequence continues at coordinate 18,596 of JAXGGA010014206.1, read as the reverse complement.
TACATTTCAAAACACGGATTTGCACTGTCGCACGCTTGCACTAACTCGTATAAGCCTCGATTCGTACCTTCTCCTGCAGTTAATTCTGATTGGTGGTGCCATCTATATTTTTTTAAAGAAAGTAAAAGGTCCATAGATAATATCTGAAAAGGATTGAAACGAAAAAAAAACCGTATTTTCAGAGCAACAGTAGCTCAAACTTGACCCCGAGCTGAGCTCGGGCTTAGTCATCTTCAACAAAAACGGCACCCAGAGCTGAACTCGGGCTTAGACTGGAAAGTGTTGGGGTCACAGTACCTCAAAAAAGACAAAAAGACCAAAACATTTTTTATTGCTTATTTCAAAAGTAAAAGTTATTTAAAACACTCTGAAAAATAGCATTACTTTAGCTAAATTATTTTAAAAGTTATGAGTGACTTTATGGCATGCATGCTATGTGCTCTAATGAAAAAGCAAAACTTTAAAGTGCGTTTTCTCGATGATCAGTTTTTAGTGTTTTTATGTTACTGAAAATGCTAAAGATTTTTTTCTATTAAAGATACAACTTTAAAGCAATATTTTTTGCACTAAGGATATCTTTAACAAACCTGTGCATTGAATAAGCATTTCATAAATAGCAAACATTTTTAGAGCTTGTTAAAACTCGAAAAGCAAAATTTTCTAAATATTTTTTACATAAAAGGTCACAAAAAATTTTCCAATCAATATATAAGAAAATAAATGCACAGATTTTTAAAGGTAAATCTTGTGATAATTTGGCAAAAAGAAATTTTGAAGTTAGTGCAGAAACAAAAAAAGCCTTTGGGTTTTTAAAAAATTGAAATTTTCTTAATTTTTTTAAATTTTCAAAAAAAGTGGGAAAAATTTTTAATGTTTGAAAATAAATAGTTGATTGTAAAAAAAGTGCAGAAACAAAGATTTCAAAGAATTACATTCTTCGCATAAATTAACGAAATTTGTTAGAAAGGTACTGTAACCCCTTAATAGGAAAAAAAATATCCCTCGCTGTTAAAACCTTATACATTATATACATTAACCAAATAAGGAACACTGTTTTCAAGAAATCTTGGAAACCATTTGATTTTTTTTAAATAGTTTTGAAGCAGATTCAATGAACAATCGTATGTAATGTCTTATTCAGACAAAAAAGTTTTTTTTATCTTTTTAATTGGAAGTCTATGTCTTCTGTACTGTTCACCATTAACGTGATAAAAGTAATTGAATTATTTTTATTCCCTAATTAATTTACTATAAGACATATTTATTTTTTTACTTTCACTTTATTTTAATAATTTCTTTTACTTTTTTCGCTCACATGACTTTAATGGGAAGTTTGAAACGAATCAAACCTCCCATTTAGTGCTAGATGATTGTGTAACAATTTGTATACTTTATCGTTACTTGAAATCAGTTCCTTGATATTCAGTTTCATCACTAGTTGGTAACGTATTATTCTGCTCAAACAAGACACAGCTGTAACTTGCTTTTCTCATATGTTAGAAACCTTATTAAACTACTGAACCCATCTTTACTTTCATCAATTATTAGCTAAGATTCATTATTTTATTGTTACTTAAGTATATTGTATTTCTTAATTTCTGAAAATAAATAAAATAAATACTTTAAAAAATGGAGAAAACGTAACCAAATCAAGGATTTTAACTATCAACGCTAATAATGAAAAAAAAAATCGATACATGGAAATTAAAAACAAACGTTATTAAAATATTAAAATAAAGACCAGGTAGCAGACGACAAAAGAGTGAAAATTCGACTTATTTTCAGAAAATTGACTTGAAACAAAGCAGTTTCACATCTGAAATGATTTAAGTGTTTATTCCAATCAACTGTTGGTTGTTCTGTAAAAGTAAATGGCTATGAATTTTGTTAGAAGATATGTTTTGAGTGACTTCAGTTCTTTTGTTTTAGCCTGAAAAACGAGTTGCAAATGTCCAAAATAGATGGCATTAGGTACCCTTATTAGTTGATCAGCAGACACACAGAAAGAGATGCTCTAAAAATTAAATTTGACATTTCTAACAATAATACTCTACCGGTTCAAATTAAAGTAACCATACAATTCATGGTATTTTCTCAGATTTAGTTTCTGTCGGTTATCTTGCAACAGCATCTAAATAGAGATATGATTATTTAATTATTATTTAACCAACTTTTGATCTAGGGAAGGGGAGGAGGGATGGAGAGAGCCCTTGACAATTTGCTAATTTAATATATATATATATATATATATATATATATATATATATATATATATATATATATATATATATATATATATATATATATATAACTTTAAAAAAAATAATAAATCATAACCTATAAAGTTGCCAGACATTGTAAGGAAACGCGAAAAGTCAAAATTATAATTTTTCATTTGGTCAGAAAAAAAGTATTTATAAAAAGAGACTTATAATTCCGCAGTTTATTTTACTACAACTAGATAACCATTGGAATAAAATATATTGTTTTACTTTCAAAGAGAAGTTTGTTCGAAAAAAGAATATAAATACTGCCCTTAAATACAATTTTAAAATGATAAATAAAACTTATTAAAATCAGTTGAATATTTTTTTTCAATGTCACAAAATCATGAGAAAAAAAATCAATTTGTTGGTTTTTTTAGAAGCTCTATTAGACAAACTGAATTGTAGTTTTCTACTACTAACATTTACCCCATGAATTTAAATAACTAACTATTCATAAGATGTGTTTCAAAAAGTATAACTACATTTCAAAATGATAACTAAAGCATAGTTACATTTTGTGTAAAAAGGAATCCCTATTAATCTGTTTTTGTTTTTTTCAATCGACAGTTATTTAAATTATTTTTAGTTATGAAAAAGTGACTTTAGTAAATGTATCTGCAATGATCATGTTTGTTTAGAACAAACAGCTGTTCACCTTTTGACCGATTTGACGAATTTTAATTAAAAAACCAAGATAATTTTCAAAAGATTACTAACAATGCATATTACACAAAATCGAATTGATCGACTATTTTCATCATGCTTGCGAAGAGATCCGAAACTGACAGATGAATCATCAGCAACCATCGATAGCGCAAAATATATTGTGACACTCTGACACCCCAGAGAAACACTGCTGCATTACGTCCCATTTGCAAGCACATACTTCTTGTCAGTACGTCCAGTGCATATTCTCTACCTTTTCTCCCTTTAGGGCTTATACTCCTAGTAATGTTGTTTTTTATACCCAGTAAAGTATATAAAGTGCATTGATTGCAACAATATTTTTATGAATTGAAGAAATATTGATTTAATTTGTGTTCAACAAATAACAATGCTATTAGAATTTCAATAAGTTTACAATTGAAATTGTGTAAAATTTAGTTGTAAATTTTTTCACCTTTTGGTGTCTCTTATTGAGAAACTCTACAATTTATACAAGGTGCTCCGCACACCCAAACAGGGATTTAAAAATCCCAGTGCGCCTTAATTTTATGTGATAAATAGACATATTTTTTGCTTCCCGAATAATGCTTGATATTGGCTCCCCTTATATATATATATATATATATATAGTATTAGTATATTATATATATATATATATATATATATTTATATATAATATATATATATATATATAATAGATAATATGACTTTTTATTTCGGCAAAAAAAAAAAAAAAAAAAAACACATTTACTGCGAAAAAATTGTTGATGATATCCATGTTGCTTATAGAATTAACAGATGGTAGACAATTGAGTCATTAAGTCAAAAATGTCTTAAAAAATGAGGACCTTTTACTCATTAGCACGCAGTCAAAATTCATTTTAAAACTAAGTACGCCCATTAGTTCCACTTAAAACATCTTTTTTTTCTTCTTTGCCTTTTCTTCCCCTTTTCCTTTTTCTTTACTAGTAATTATTTTTAAAAATAAGTTTATTCAATATGATTATGTAATTTTAGGGACATTTGTAGAATAAACATGTAAATGTACTGCAGCAAAACGAGAATTTTGATTTTCAAATGTACGTTAAATTTATTTAAGCAGAAATGTTTTGAAAAAATTTTACGCTAAAACTTTCCGTTGAGCACAATTTACTTGTCTTTGTGAAAAAGATGACAATATGATTATTTAATATTTTCCAAAACGCCTTTTTAATATTTTAAGAAATGTATTGAAACAAAATTTATTCATCAGTTTATATACATAAATAAACTATAAGCCATCGGGTGTCCTTTACCTTTATTACTATAAAGTGTATGCATTGCTCAAAATCGCAGTCAAATACTAACTATTAAAAGTGTATCACAACTGTCCACAACAAAAGGAAAATTAACCCTTTTTAATTGTGAGATTGTGACATTCACGACAAAAAAAAATTAATTGTATTCAAACAACAAAAATTATTTATTAATTTCTGCACATAAATAAATATTGGCCTTAGAGTACAATTTTCTTTTTAAAGTGTATGCTTAACTCAAAAACACAGTAAAATAACTATTAAGCATGTATTAGTTGTTTTATTTGTTTGACTTCCATATTTAGTTAATATTTTTTAAAATGTATCATAACAAAATGCATTTACACATAAATAAAATAAAAGCCATTGGGTGTCCTTTACCTTTTTTAATATAAAGTGTAGGCATAACTCACCGTTTCAAAAATGACAAATACGCATTTAAATTTATACGTATTTTGATTATGTAACAAACAGTTTCAACGCCTAAAGTGTTTCACGTTGCAGTTACTTGTTGTTATAAATGCTTTCATTCATAAATATTCTTTCTAGTTTTGTCAGAAGAAAAACTCCTCTGAGAAAGAATAATAGATGTGCATTTTTATAAAAAGAAAAACAAGCGGTTTAATTTCTTTCTTTGTATATTTTTCTGCTTGCAATTACTTTATTTTATACTTTTTGCTTGTTTAATTATAGTTTCACCGCGCGCATTTTAAAACAATATCATTAGGTAATGTTTTCAAAACTAATGTCCCTTTTTCCTTCCTTTAGAATTAAATATTTGGTTCTGAAATATCAAAGTACGTATGAATAGCGCTCAAACATCAGAAGTCGTTAATGTTAAGGTCGAAAAAAATAACAGAAGAATATCTAAATGTTTTCTCTTTTTTTATACAAAAATATTACAATTAGTGTTTTTTTAATTTAATTTAGTAGAAAACTTTACGTGCAGAAAAATATCGGTTTTAGTGCATATTTTTTTATACAGAACTGCAACTGAATTTCAAATAATTAATGATGCGTTATTTTTAAAAGGTATAGATAGGGGATAACAATTTTTGTTACAAAAATGTTGGTTTGAGTGCTCATTTTAAGTAACTAAGTTTTTTTTTTTTTTGTTAAAGAAGAAAATAAATTACATGTAATTGCATTTGAAATGTATTTTTAATGTGAAAGGTTAAATAAATTTTTGTTTGTAGAAAAATAATGCCGAAAGAAAATTATATTTGCACAAAACTGTAATTTTATTGAGAATATTTTCTTTCTAATGATTTTCAAACTTCATAGTGCTCTTGAATTTAATCACTTTTACTGTAAACACTCCCCCCACCCACCCCCGAAAAAAAGCAGAACTTGATATAACTATTTTTGTCTTCGATTTATATTTAGTTTGATTATGAAAATTCCAATTTGGCATATAAAGATTGAGCTGTTCTGATTTTCTGCTAATATATCTATTTTTAATGTTTTCTATCTTTAACACGTTTCAAACGTAATAAGAAATTTAATCCCTCATTTTGTTTTGGTAATTATTTTAGCTTTTTTTTTTTTTTTTGTAGAAAACACACATTTCAGGAGTGTTTCACAATTTATTTCCTTCACAAAGCATACAATAAAAAGTTTGATAAATAAAAATAATATATTTTAATGTTTTAAGGGATTAGCAAGATTTGATGATTGCTAAGCCGATTTTGACTAATATCACATAATGCCTTCGCCTGTATGTTTCTCTTTTATTTTATTTTCTTTTTTTTTTCTACTATAGCTATAAGGTATTGCATGGATCAGCAGTGAAACTTATCAAGACCTAAACCCTGAGAAATGTGAAACAAACAATACTGCTTAAACAGTCAGTCATGGTTTAGAACTGCGTATACATAACTGTTCTCAATTTGTCGATATCTCACCTAAAGCGATTACATGAAGTATGTATTCATTAAAATACGATGGTGCAACGAATGTTTAGTGACAATCAAGCAAAACCATTTTACGTCTACGCAATTGGGAAGAAATCCAGTGTTTTGTTAGTTAAATGCTTTAAGAGCTTATTACGAACTTACCAAGAGGAAAACTAAATAACACTAATATATCCAAACCGACGATGTGTAGGTTTTTTTTTTTTTTTTTTTGCTTCAAATTTCGGGAGGTATATTGTCAAGTAATGATGGCCGATTTATGTTGTGACTTCTGCTTGCATACCATTTCGTTGCGTCTGTTTCATGCCATTTCCATTCATTATTTCACATTAACTAAAGATAATGTCAAAACAAAAAGGTCCATTTTTTCTGTATTTGTTTTCACATTTACAAATTCAAATATTCATGATTAAAGCGAATAGGGCAGTTAAATGTTTCTTTTCAAAACAGTTTGGAAGCCTTTTTTAGAAAGCAATGATATACACTCATATTTTTTCTTATTGAATGAAGTTCTCAATTGCTACGATGTTTTCATATTACAAAAGTGATACATTGTAGTGATGTTACTGGTATCATATTTCTTCCTTGTTAAACCTACTGGAAATAGGAAGAAATTGTGTACTGTTTTATTTGAACGAAATGATGTAAAACAAATTTAAAGTTTATAACCATAATTTATGTTTATGGACTGCATTTCTCAAGTTTATAAAGTTAAGCGAGAAAAATGATATGATTTTGACAGTTGCAGAAAGTAATGGTTGTATATGTATATAGCCTTTGAAACTGTTTCTAGAAAAGGTTTTGTTTCAATTTTTTTTAATCAATCTTTTACGTTTAAGGTACGACATGAAACATAAAATGATTCAAATTGAAAAGTAATAAGATACGACTTACTTTAGTTCAACGTGAATCTAGTTATTAAACGCTTAATTGTAAAAATTCCTAAAATAGGTGTGTGCGTGGGCCTTTTTTTTTTTTGTGATGCGATTTCATTTTATTTTTACGTGACTCTAGTTTTTGAAGGCCAAGACTCATTAAAGCGCCCGATACTCCAGAGATAATTCAAAAATGCAATTCTCGTTCATTTATGATTCAATTGGCTCCAAATTTTGCACATTTATTAGCCAACTTATTATATACAGGAAAAAATAATTCCAAGTTTCAATTACGTTTTGTCAACTCTTTTAAAAAGAAAGTGATTTGAGGCAATTTAATAAAACTACTGAAATCACAACGAGAAAAATAGTATTCTTGGTAAAAAATAATGGTTCTTTATAAAATTACTCTAAAATGGTTAGAAATCCATTTCTTGAGTCAAGCTTTGAACCAGTACAATTTTGGGCACATTCATTCTTGTAATATAGGTACTGAATGTTCATCTTTTTTAAAATTTATTTTGACGTTTGGTTTGTCTCTAGTCCTATTTAACTGAAATTCAGGTAATATGTGGAGATAATAGGTTACCAAAGATACTTTAAAATGTTTTAATTGTTCGTAAATATTTTTTAAAATAAATTATGAGTCACATTAATGTAACGTCAGTCTCACAATTGCATAAAAGTTGTTTTGATGAAACAAAATTAAACCTAATTTTATAAAAAGTGATATTCTCTTAAGTTGTGATGTTATCCTGAATATTCATTACTTCAATGTTTAAGAGCCGTTTTTTTTAAGAATCAGGAAGTCAAACAACTTGATATTTTTTATTTTGCTGAAAATTTCAGAATATGGTCTTTATTTAAAATTATTAAACACGTGTCTTTTTATTTTTGCTAAAATAATTTTTTTCTTTCCGTTTTGGGAGGTCAAAGTTGGACTTGGCTCTTTTTTTCAATAAAAACATGCCAACTTAGATAAGTCAATACGTTTTGCTTTAGGAGTGAACCGTGGAACTAACAATTATTTTGTGTTCCACTATATCTCCACTAACTGTAAGTACATAAATATTTGTGGACGAGTCTTGGCGCAAAAGTCAGAGGTGACTCAAAGTTGTACGAAAAAAAAGTTTTTTATTACATCTTTGACCGACCAAATCTACTTGTGGCAACAGTGAACAACTGTAGTGCATATATCAAAATATACCCACTAAAGTGTAGTATCCAAAAATATAAAGATATGTGTGGTTCATATTTTGCATTGAAATATTTGACTCTGAAATTGCAGAAATCGCCAAATTACGTGACTTTGAGGGTCATTATGTTCTTGCACCATGAGTGATCAGATATGAAACTAGCTGGAGTAGAAACCTTTCTTGTCCCAGAAACAGAATCAGTTAACAAACCTATGGCTGCTCTTTCGGTTTTTGCATCTCTAAAGTTTGCAAAATGAGTGTTTTTCGGCGTTAGAGAAAAAAGGCCAATTACCTGTTTTAAAATATGTATTCCTATTATTTGTAACACTATTACATCCCAATATCCTAACTAGCTGAAATGGCATCTGAAGATGGTTATACAGTTGAAACCAAATTGAAAATGAATTCCCGAAAATACTTAGTATTCGTCAAAAACTATATTTTTTTATTTGTTCAGGCGACGTTTTTTGTTTTGTCTCTCTTTTTTCCGTTCGGCTCCAACATGGTAAGCAATTTACGTACTTTTTGTCGTTCTAGTTGCTGTAAAACAGGAAAGCAGCCTATTTTAAGCCTGACATAAAGCAATATATCTTGTTATATCAAGTTTATAATACTAAAATAATATTTTGAAACGGACAATAAACATAATCTTTGAAAGAAACTTACTTGGTCAGCTGTGCCCTCTTGCTTGATATCGTGAATGTCATCAAAAATTTCCAGACCTGCACCGGGATGCTTTAATGTACCAAGATTTTTAAGTGACATTCTGCTAAAGAGGCTTCTGATTTGTGAAGAAGTCTTATATTCAGAAGGTTGAAATATTTTCCCCCATTATGATTTATTGATTTTCTCATTTCCTTGGATGTGTCTTCTGGTGATAATTGTATACCAGTTTCTTCTCATTTCATGAAAATATTATAAACATACATATTTTGTTCATAAGAGAAATGTGTCTTTTTTCTGTTGGGAAGAGCCCAACCTCTTTGAAACACATTTAGATTCTTAGTACTCTTTATAAGATTTTTCGGTTCAGTTGCTAAAATGGTAGATTTACTACAGTATGATTATGTCTATTATCCATTTCAAATTATTCTTTTAGTGTTATAAACTTGATATGACAGGATATATTACTTTATATCATACTTAAGAAACATTACTTTCCTGTTTTACAGCAACTAGAACGACAAGATGTACATAAATTGCTTACCATGTTGGAGCCGAAAGGAATAAAGAGAGACGAAACAAAAAACGTCGCCTGGACAAATAAAAAAAGATAGTTTTTGACGTATACTGAGTATTTTCGGGAAGTCATTTTTAATTTGGTTTCAACTGCATAACCATCTTTAGATGCAATTTCAGTTAGTTAGGATATTGTGACGTAATAGTGTTACAAATAATAGCAATACATATTTTAAAACAGATAATTAGCCTTTTTTCTCTAACGCCGAAAAACACTCATTTTGCAAACTTGAGAGCCGAATTATGCAAAAAATGAAAGAGTAGCCATAGGTTTGTTAACTGATTCCGTTTTTAGGACAAGAAATGTTTCTACTTCAGCTAGTTTTATATCTGATCACTCATGGTGCAAGAAGATAATGACCCTCAAATTCACTTAATTTTGCGATTTCTGTAATTTCAGAATCAAATATTTCAATGTGCAAAATGTCAACCACACATATCTTTATATTTTTAGATACTACTCTTTAGTGGGTATTTACTGATATTTTCACTTCAGTGGTTCACTGTTGCCACAAGAAGATTTGGCCGGTCAAAGTTGAAATAAAAAAGTATTTTTCGTACAACTTTGAGTGACCTCTGACCTTTGCGCCAAGACTCGTCCACAAATATTTATGTACTTACAGTTAGTGGGGATATGGTAGAACACAAAATAATTGTCAGTTCCACGGTTCACTCCTAAAGCAAAAAGTATTGGCTTATCTAAGTTGGCATGTTTTTATTGAAAAAAAGAGCAAAGTCCAACTTTGACCTCCCAAAACGGAAAGAAAAAAAAAATTGTAAGAATGAAAAAAACACGTGTTTAATAATTTTAAATAAAGACCATATTCTGAAATTTTTAGCAAAATCAAAAAATGTCAAGTTTTTTGACTGCCTGATTCATAAAAAAGCGGCTCTTAAATCAATTGAACTTATGTATTTTAAACTCATTTAAAATATGTAACATCAGTTACATTCCTCTTTCCGTTAGGATACTTTTTTTAAAAACTGCACAAATGATATTAAGTGTTGTAAAAAGACAAAACAGAAGGTGTGCAAAATTTAAAATGAAGAAAATAAGAATATTACTAAAAGCAAAGCATGTAGTAGGAGCTAAAACTAGTAGAGAAGAGGTAGAGAAAAAAACAATCTGCTATCGTTAGTTTAAAATCAAGTTAAGAAAGAGAAATTATGAAAAGAAACAGGAGGAAATGTACAACACTAGTCAAGTTTCAAATATCAGCTGTCTTTCCTTTTTTTAATGAACATAAACAAGCAAATACTCTTATCTCTCTGGGTATTATAGTTGATTCAAAGTTCTTGCCAATGGAAACAGTTAACATAGCTAATGATCTTAGGAGGAAGATCTTGGCTATTAAGTAATCAAAACTGCTTGGAATAATAATGGGTCAAAAGATACGATGCTAAAAAACATCTGCTATACTAGAAGAAGCATATGCAATATTTGTAATATAATATCTAGAAATAAAAATTGAGAAATCAAATTTGCTAAATTGTGACTCAAGTATATTTTTCTAAGTAGTAAATTACAGTTCAAAATTCCCCTGTGACCACAAAAACTTCGTAATAGTCTCACACTACAAAGTAACATTGTCTCACACGCTTTTCTTAAATAGTCTGTGATATTACCTTGCACAGGGTTGAGACAAAAACAATTTAAAAAAATTATAGAAAAAAATATAACTAGGGGAAGACACAATATATTGGACCCCCTAAGAACAGGAGGCCTGTGTCGCTCAATGTGAAGCAAAACAAAAATACAAAATAGGGCATCGAGAGCTAAATTTAATCAGGAACCGCCCTAGGAGCTTATATTTTCTAAAAATATGGAAATTATTTTTAAAAAAATTATCTTACAAAACGTTGCAAAAGTTCAATTTAGGAATATATACGCCTATATTGAACCATGCGCTTCCTAAATTGGACCGTACCAGAAATCATAGAATAATTTATATTTGAACTATACATCTTTTCTCCAGGATTTGTAATAGAATTTCTTTTGCTTCGGTCTCATTTAGGCAGTGTTGATACACTCACCGATGGCATTTCATGCATTTAATCATGTTTTGCGCTTCATCTCTATGACAAATATTGCAATAACAACTGTTTCGTGCAGTTTCTTGCTTATTCTTGTGTGACTTTTTCTGTGCTATGCTTCTTTCGTACGGTGTTAGAATGATTGCTGACATAGCCTTCCTTTTTGTTCTTTCTATTTTTTAGGTAAATTGATATGTGAGCTTCGCCTTTACAAAATCATAGTTGAAGTTGACGATCATGCTTTGATGAGAACTATCCGCTGATTATGCACAGCTTGTACTAATTTAAGTCGTAGCTAGTTCTTGTACATGGTGTGCAACAGTACAACTTACACTGAACATGTAGCCTGCTCACTTTGAGTAGTTTTATCTGGACTACTTACCTCGAACTCTGCTCCAGCCAAGTCAATGCCGCTAAACACATGTCAATTAACAGGACTAACTCATGTTCTTTAGAATCAACTCACTGCATTTGCCATAGCCTTGATTGAGGTTTACCCACAAGAGTTACCAAACAGTTCTTCTATTCGATATTGGGTAATGGATCTCATTGGATGTTCTCGCATCCATGTATGACACTCTCGATTAAAATATGTAGACAAAGGCTGAAAAAAGATAACATCTTACATGGTGTACTTAAAGAGAAAGCATTATTGTATCGCTCTCGTTAACCAAGTTTATTACATCTGTGCCCTTGGTTTAACGGTTTTGGTGAAATATTGTATCAATTGTCTGAATTATCGTTTGTGATTCAACTTTTTTTTGAGCAAGCATATTGCTCACCATGGGGTGCTTTTGTGACAAGCACATACATAGAACGTATTATTTTGAAAATGTGCATAGGGAGGAGGGGGTGTAGCAATTATGTTGCATTCGTGCAGCAAATAGCAAGTGTGTTTCTAACACGTTCACCACACATTAGTGCTCCAAACTGGTGTTTACCTTTATACGTCAATATATTTAGGGCATTTGGACTGTGAAAAGACCGGTTTCATCTACATTGAACATTTTAGTAGCATATTAATTGTTTCTTTTTAAAATATTTTCGAACAAATCGAAGAATTTCATTTTTTTTTCCTCGGTAAACCAGCACAAATTTTATTTAAATTAATAGCTATGTTTAACAACCAACTGCAACTTAATGGAAAAAGAGAAAAAAAAAACAAATATTTCAAGAATTTGCAGCTTCTAGAAAATGTGCTTGATAAAAAAAATGAATATCGTGAATAGGGGTTAAAGTCTGCTTAAAATAACTTGATGGCAATAACTACGCTATTAAATCAGATAAGTCAATTATTTAATGTTACAATTAATAAAAAGTCTTGCTTAAAATCATATCCTTAAATTGGACCACTGGTCCAATATAGGAAAATTTTTTCGGTCCAATAAAGGAAAACATGCCATTTTTTATTCTTCAGCTCATTGCTCTGTCAAAAATTATCACAATCGCGCATATAAATACATAGATGTGATCCTTATTAAACAAAGATTGTTATACTATAACAGCAGTTTACCTCATTTTACAAGTTTTAGTACTATCTTACTAGGTACAAGTCCGCAAAATAAGATTTTACACGTTTCCAACATAAATCATGCCGTAACTCACGCTACGCAGTTCGAAGACTGGTGAAACTTCATACACATTAATTTTATCCCTAAAACTTCATGCGTCTACCGTCAAAGTGTAGTATAGAGCTCTGTACTAGATTTTAAGCCCGAAGTCCAATTTAAGCAGTGGTTCAATATAAGCGGTCTTCCCCTATATAAAAATGTCGAAAAGTAAAATATTTTTTTGAATTACAAAATCTTCTATGATAATCTTCTATAAATTCTTTACTATTTACTACATAAAAGCATAAAAAATTCTATAAATTCTATGCATCTGATTTTGGTAATCAACTTTTACACATTACAAATTCTCAAAAAAAAAAAAAAAAACACATATGGAAGAAGAAAATGATACACAATAGATTTATTTATTAAATATAAAGTCCTAAGTCATGTCCTAAAACGGAAACATAACAGTTTTGTAACGCTTTTGTGAAAATTACAACCCAAACCATTCATGCGTTATAACAAAAATGCCCTAAACTTAACTTTTCATGCAAAGCATTTCTCTTGTGTCATCAAGTTGGAAGTGTATGAATGTCAACGCAAAAAAAACTCCAACTTCTGGAGAAAGTCATTGTCCCCTCCAATTTGTCAAAAATGTTAACAAAAGAAATGTCTTACAATAGGTACGTAAGTGTTCAAGTTTCTTTGGGTGGCCATATTTTTACTTTAATTTATGGATACGATTTTTCTCTCTGTGTGCCACAACAACAGAAATTTGTTTTCGAATGATAATATATAACCTTTCCAGAAGCTAGCATCAGTAAATTTTGTTTAAATAACAAATGTGATAACGTGCAAACAATGCCAAAAAACTTATAAATCAAATGAAATTATTCAGGAAACTTTCGTTATCCTCTATGTATATATAACACCAACATTAAATATATCATCTAAAAATGTGCCTAAAAATATTGCCTTACTTTAATTTTAATGGATTCCAATATGTTTATAGTATAGTTTCTCCCAATATGTATATTTTTAAAAAATGTTACTTTACCTTGAGATTTGTTTAAAAAAATAAATAAATATTTAAGATTGCTCAATCTCCAAAACGAAAAAAAAAAAATCGGTGTACAAAAAAAAAAAAAAAAAAAAAAAAAAAGCGAAGTATAACAAGACGATCTTGAAAGTGGTTGATTATACTGGTTTTTAAGGGCTCTTCTTTCTCATTAAAGGGATCTCATTGAATATTCTTTCCTATAATTTTGAAATACTTTATTAGTTAACTGCTTAATATTATTACAAAATATTTATGCATAGCAGTTCAACCTGATTTAAACGTTACTGGTATTTTGAGAACTAGCAACTTCATACAATAAATTCTCAAGCCTCAGACGGATATTATAATATGAAATGAACTAAAAGCATCCTTTCTCTCTGATTCAATCAATTTTTTACACTGTAAAAAATGAAAGTTGTTTTTACAATATACTACATCTAATTTTAAAGTAATAAACTGTAAAAATTGCTAATATTACAGTGATGATCTTAAACTAAAATTGCTAATTTTATAGTGCTAAACTGTAAAATTGCTGATTTAGCAGTTTATTACCGTGCATTTTGTAGTTTTAAACTGGAACCTATGCTGCCAGTATTATACTGTTGCTTTTACAGTATAATACAGCTAAATTTTACGGCAAAAAGTTCTAACTTTACTGTAAGAAACTAAAATTTTTAACTTTACAGTAAGGAACGGTAAAATTGCTAGTTTTACAGTTTTTTACTATGCATTTTACAGTTTTAAGTTGGAACCACGGCTTCCAGTAATTTACTGTGAAAACAACAGTTTATTTTTTTTGTAGTGTAGTGACTCCCCTATACCGATTTTCTACTTGAAATAACGTCGGATAGTAAGCTTATTCTCCTCGCTATTAGTGGAAAAAAAATCTCTTGTCGCATCCTAACAAAACCAACTGTTTGTAATCTTCTACGATCTAAGAAAAACACTATATCTGGAACAAAAATGTTATTATTTAGACACCATACAGAACAACTTTGAAAATGTTCGTTTTTCCTGTTTTATATAGTGTGTCATACTGATGGCGCAATAACTTTGAATTCACTGCGTTAGTCGATTTTGAAAGTTTTGGACCTTTCTCCAGCATCTGCACGGGTACTTAAACAACAGTTTGATGATTTTTTTTTCTGAAAGTTATTGAGAGTCCTAGGAATAAGTTGTTTTGGATGAAACAATTATTGTCCAGGAACGCGACTGCAGGACGCAGTATTAAATCAGGTACGGAATGCACGCCAATGTTCAGGGACCATTTAAAAGAATACACAGCAAGGGTGAACACGCTGTACCTCTTAGTCCACTGCATGATGGCAACCGAACCAAAAGGGTTGTAAACATTAAGTCACTCCCTCCCATTGCCTTACTCCCTTTTCCTCAGAATAGCTCTTTGGATACGAATTTCCAACTTAGATTAGCAAGTTGCTTTGATCCACCCTGTACCATTTTATTCAAAGCAATGTTGGAAGGGCAATTAAAGAAATACATTTCGCCGGTGATCGCGCGTTACCTCTACGCCCAGTCCACGATGGCAACTAAACCAAAGTTAGAAACACTAAGCCACTTCCTCTCAGATTGACTGACCCCCACTATCCCAGGGCAGTTCTTCCTTGAACAGGATAGCCAACTCAAATTAGTACGTAGCCCTAAACCACCATGTATCATTTTATTTAAAGCTAATTTAATGTAGTATCTTTCTGTATTTTATTTTTCCGCTTACCTTTATCTCTCACTTTATTTTTTATTGATATTTCTTTCTTTCTTTTTTTTCTCATTTTCGCTGTACTTTAAATTTAATTTTCTGAAACCGTTGTTAATGGTTTCGATTCTGAAATCCCAGCAATTTAGGAGAGGATATACACTGACACAGATATACACATTTATTCGTTAAGATTCTAATAATATAAATGCATTTTGTATAGTACTCAATATTACTCCAGACTTTATTTTACTTGCCCTATCCAATTTTAATGTAACGCTACTTAGTTCGTGTTTAGAAAATTATTATTTTTTTTTACAGAATATACTAAAGCAAGTCAAAATAAATAATGGTTAAATAATTGTAAAATAAAAAATGGATTGTAGAAAATTAATCTTGCTATTGTTATTTGCAAAGTTTTTTTTTTAATCAATAGTATTAAAAACATTGTATCAAAACAAGCATACCAATGCGTTAATATTATTTGTCAAATAAATTTGTTTTGACAAATTGTAGCTCACTCGGTATCATTTAGATTTCTTTTTTTTTCCTTAGAAAACCTTTTTCTAAAAACGCAATTCCAATCGCATAAAATATTAATCTACAGTAACTTCTGAAAAATATTTTTAATAGGTATGTATATCGCAAACATAACAGATACCCATCACACAGTATAGTTAACAGAGGGCAATTATTATTCCTACAATAGCCAAGGATGTTCTGAATGCAAAATCATGCGAAAAGGTCATTACGGTACAACCCAACTCCGTGTTCCGGCACACAATTCATTAAGCACAGCACTGATTATCTGACGGGTCAAGACATTCGGGGATGAAGTGCTAAACATGAAGCAATCATCGGCAGATACGCTGTGGTTTAACGTGTCGTGAATTATACAGCGGTTCAAATGTTCAGTAACAATAGTTTGCTGATTGTAACGATATTTGTACTGGTTAAAGATTGTATTTTCGATTAGGAATCCATTTCCCTGTTTTATTATTGGGCTTAAAATATGTTCCAACTTAAAATTCCAGCACATTACAACAATATACTTTTTTTAAAATTGAACCATAACTCTAAAGGATTTTCCATTCCCTACACTGACTTAAAAAAAAAAAATGTGTAAGATTACCATTGGTTATGGATGTAACGTTACGCAACTTCTGGAGTAAGCTGTTTCAATTTTAAGAAAACTCTAATTGTTGGCGGAAAGTTTCACGTCGCCTGTGAAAAGCTCCACGAAGAGTGGGTTATTTTTCAAAGTGTTTCGACAAACATCGGCGTATCGCACTTTAAGTCTTACGAACTTTACCAAGTTGTGCCTTAACCGGCCGCGTGGTTAATCATGTTTGCTCTGAGAGCTCTCTGTACGTGGTAAGTTTGCGGTTCGGGGTTCGATTCTAGCATGTGTAACCAAAGAAACTTATGAATTTGTATAATTGGTAGCAGGAAAGCATATTAATCTGACAAACATTAAATAAACGAATAACCTAAAGTATTTTACCAGCCTGATGAATGCGATGTTTTCCTCTTTCTTTTTGCAGATAATTCTGGCGTAACCTTACACACACACACATAAATTGTTTAAACTTTATGCTACACTTACATTCCCATAGTGTAACCTTCCACAAGTGATGTGTTACTTTACACCAAATATATCGGTTAAGTTACTCTATAACAATGGAGTTAGCATTGTTGCAACCGTATTTATGGAGTATGGTTGAACTTTTTTTTTTACAATGCTTTGTCAAATTTAAACACTATAAAGTTTTGATAAAAAAACTTTTGATGCAAAACACTTTAAGGAAAATCTGACAGTTACATACGTTTCATGTTCAGTTACAGAGGAAGATATCGCATCTCTCTGTCTCGTCAGTGGCCTAATCATGCAAGATCTCATGACAAGTAATCTTTAGCTGCAGCAAACGGAAAAAAGAGATCACAGATTTTACTACTTTCTTTGATAACTATGCTAACAAAGATTAGTTGTTAATAAACACTTCATAAAGTTATCCTTCTAGAAATACTAATAAAATAACTAATTCTTAATCGGATGATTTAGCCCCATCAAAATACACCATTTATAAATTACTTTTATTTGTTACATTTATTTTTTATGGCTTAGAAATGATTCTAATTTCGGAAACTGCGATTTAAGAAATTCGTGATTATACAATAAGAAGCGCCAAACGAAGTCCAAAATAACATCAACATACTTAACTATATTTGAATATAAGATGAAACAAAATTATGAAGGAAAAACATAAGGATAAATCAACCGGAAAACTTGCCGGATATTAAAAAAATAAAGTAATTACTAATAAGTAAGTGAAGAAGCATTTTTTAGAAAATATAGTACCGATTGTATGGACAGGTACCCTTTCTATAAGGAAAACATATGTGTATTACCAATATATACCAATTATTACTAGACCAAAATATAGGTTCAAGTGATATTAAAATCAATCTTCCAAAACCTATCCCTTATATTTTAAAACACTGAGTAATATACTTTATGTCAGAGTAAATATGTATTGATCTTATAAAGCACAAATCTTCTCAGATCTTAAAAAGCTTTATGCTAGGAACAGAAAGGGAATTGGTTCATTGGAAATAATCGAAACAAGTTTGTCATCCGTGATTCTCTTAATACGAAAAGCAGATGTTTCAAAGTTGATATGCCAATATTGAATGGCTAACATTTCTCATTCGAAAATTATGAGCTACGATTGTTAAGAATAATCGAAAATTGTCTAAAAAAATTTTATTTTTTTTTTTTTTTTTTTT
>JAXGGA010014205.1:0-32805 GCA_038373865.1 Uloborus plumipes | reverse complement strand
GATTAAACTCGTAATATATCAGTGCTAATATCGATAGATGGCTTCTTGGGAAAGAACAAGAAATCAATGTTGGCTTGCATGAAAAGACAATTTATATTATACTTTTACTCTTTTATTTTACTTTTAAATTTATTTTTTTATTTTTTATTTTTTTATTTTTTTCATTTTACTTTACTTATTATAACTATGCTCTAGATTTAGACTTTTTAATAATGTAATGTAATAAAATCAGAATTTCATTTTTGGCCAGAAATCTGAAAATTACTGTGGCAGTCAACGTATTAATAGAATAAAAAAATAAAATTCTGTAAATGTAGTTTCCTTACCAGTATAGTGTTAATGTAAAGAAAACAGAGAGTGTCTTTGTTCTGAAACATTATGTGGTTCAACGCAAACGCGTTTCTTTGCCAGCACTGTGTAATTGCAGAAAAAACAACTAGTCTTCGCTTCGACACTTAACAGCTGGACTGCTAAATTTAGAAACTTTAAATGCGGGACATGCTTCTGGGAGGCTGAGGGGACAGAGTTTGAAAGTCGAATTTTCACAAACTACAGTTAAAAATTCAACTGAACAATATTCGTTTCGACTGATTCCTAATGTTTAGAGGGAATATTTACGCCTCATAATGCAACACGTGCAAATGAGAAAATTTTAACACGTGTAAAATAGTTTAAGGAATGATTAACAAAATAGTTGAATTTAAGATGGAGCATACATAAAATTAAACTTTAATATTTGAACTAACAAAAAACAATCAAAAATTCAAAATCTGAAAGAATAAAAACATTTGTTTTCTATTTTGTAATAATGAATCCGGCATAATGCTGATCAATTCTATTTCAGAAAAAATCATATTTGCTACTTGATTGTAGAGCTGCAAAAATTCTTTTCAAATTTTGTCGCGTCTTTAAATCATCATGAAACTCATTGAAGTTTATATTTGCTGAATTGAATCACACTATGCTCTAAATCAGAGGTGGCCAACCTTTTTAGGGAGAGTGCCACTAACTTGAGAGAAAAAGCTCAGCGTGCCACATTTGTATTTTTCCAAGAAACTGAAAATTTTGAAAAAGTTAAAAAAAAATTTAGGTTGACTGACTATGTAATTCTTAATTAAATGAAACATTTTTTCTCGTAAAATCACATTTTTTCTCGCAATCTAAGCAATTGAAATCTAAATGATAATAAAAATAAAACAAGGTCGAACTTAAGAGTTATCTTTAATAAACACTTTTATAAGTTCTGTCAATTGGCTTATGCTTAAAAAAGAAACAAATAACATCAAACATTCTATTCTAAAATATGAAACAATCTGTACTTAATGTGGTTTATGAGTCTGTATCTTTTTTACCAATTCTTTAATTTTAGGATTAGTTCTTGAGAATGCTAAGAATTTCAAGTGCTATCAATTAATATTCAACGGTATTTAGCTTTTTCTGCATTCATAACAAAAATATTTGCTTAGAAGCGTATTTTGAACCAAATTTACAACAGCATCAGGCTCTAAAGTGTATAAGTGTGAACAAAAAAATTGTTTGTACAAATTTCTGTACAACGTGGATGACTTTCTGTTGAAGTAAGCTCTTATGTTTGATTACCAATGCAAAAGGTCAGTAATTCTGATATGGATTTCAGAAGTATAACAAGTAGTGTCTTGCAGAGAAATAGACAAAGAATTTGAAAACATCAGCATTTTTTTTTATGATCCTGAAAATCATCAAACCTAACACTGAATGTATACTAAAAATAGGTGTACAATTTTCTCTACATATCATTGGAAAATTATTAAATTTGGGTTGATACTTTCAGTATTAAATTCAATGTTTTATTCCTTTTTCTCCAAAATAGAGAAAGAAACTGAAGTTTCATCTTATGATGAAAGAATGTCGATCGCCTATACTGGTTTAGGAAACTTTTTTTTTATACTATCTTAAATTTAAATTACTTAAACCCCGTATAATAAGAGATGACATAGCTAAATTCATTTGCTATTCTTCATTCCTAAGTAGCAAGTCCTCATTGCTTTCCTTCCAGAAATTTTAAAAAACTTTTTCCCTAAAACTCTAAAATCTTATGACTATTTTTCCTTTGGACAGCTATTGCACATTTCAATGAAGGAGTAACTTGCCATGCTCTCCTCTTTCTAATGAGAAAAGTTCACAAAACATTCAGAGGTCTAATTCGTAGTTTGTTAATACAATGAACTCTACAGGGTCATCAGCAGAGAAAAAGTCTCATTCTTTGGCCAGGCAGAGTTTGCGATAAATAATTCGATGATACTTTTCAAGTTTTTTCCCCAAATTATTGTAACAAAGTAATGTAACAAAAACAATTTAAGGATCTTCACTTGTGCAACCATACCGAATTTTGTCCAATCTGGTTTCTTAATTTTACTTGCAGAGTTAACATTTTTAAAAATTTTCATCACCCATAGCTGAAACTATTGTAGATCAAAAATCCATTCGGCAACATCAAAAGTTGCTTACGTGTCACGTACAAATATGCTTTACAAAGCATTGTCTGTAGCATCACAACTTTCGTTGGATGTCAAGAACAAAGGCTAAGTAGTTAAGACACTTTGTAAGCCAACCTTCTGACACTTAATCGCCATAATATCATTATATGGGTGATTCTACGCTATTTGAATTCAGAGGGCCGATGGAAAAGCCTCATGTGAAACTGATTGCATCAATGTTTTTGTATGCTTAAGCATTAAAGACTAATGTCTTTTATATGGACCACCCAATTAATTCACTACAACTATTTTATTTCAGCATTAATAGCTGAAAATAGTCATAAATGTATACTCCCCTGGCCTGTTCAAATACTAGTTTTTATACAAACATGTTCGACGTTTAATTTTTGCTAACTTGACCCAATGTTTTTACCATAATTATACACTTACATTAACATAGAAACACATTTCATGTATAAACATTGCAAAAATATTTATTTTCATAGTACAAATATACCTTTTCTCACGTGCCATAACAACAGTGTCACCCTCACCTGGCGAATTTCTAAGACTGAAATTTAGCATAAAAAATACAAAAGGATGACATTGACTGCGAATAATCAGTACAATACTGAGTAAAGTTAAAAGTTAGCTAAGTGGTTTTTAAAAAATCCGAATATTATTGCATCGGTTCTGGTTGAAAGTGCCGAAAAGCGTACTGTGCCAGTTGCTGTAGTATTTCCCCTGGTAAGTATAAGTTTTTATATTTAATTGTTACCTAAATGCTCGTATGTATAATGTAATACTTATTGTGTGTAGACATCATGGATTTCGTGAAATTCTGGTAAGAATAAAGTATGATGTTGTTTTTATAGGTAATGTGTGATTTTGTCACTTCTCTGGCGTCACTCTCATGACAGTTTTGTTCCTCAAAAGAGTAAATATACATTAAAATTGTGTTATAAGCATAATAAATTTCATATTTAATCTTAATTGTACCTGTTAATACAATTTTAATGAACGTAAAAAATGCAGGAAGTATTTTTATTTAGGATCTGTGGTGCGACTTGTATGCAACGTGTCGTGTTTTCAAGACTGATTTTTTTTTTATTTTATTACAAAGCGAAAATTTTTTTTTAAATACAAGTCTTATAGAAATGAGCTCATACTCTGATTCTGCAACGAAAAACAAGTGAAATAATAGTAAATCAAACCAGAATTCTGCTAATAGTGTCACTCCCCTGGCAGAGCATTTTCCCCTGGTATCGATAAACACCCCAAAAATAAGAATTTCGTCTGGCCCTTACCACTACAATCATAACAAGAAGTTCTGTCAAGAACTAAACGAGCCTACTTTCCCGTACATCGACATCGGCATTCTAGCATCTGATCATTATTCTCTTGATTATCTAAGACTAAAAATTATGTCAAACATACCTTTTTAGCACTTGAAGCTGATTTCTAAAAGCAAAATATACCCCTCTCATCAGATGAGATAGACTCATAGAAAGTAAATAAATGAATAAATAAAGCTTTGTCGCACCTTTTAAAGAATGTAACTGTTACAGTTCTTCCGTAGAAAAATTCCTCAATTGTTTTCAAAAAAAAAATTAAAAGTACAAAGTACATCAAAACACATTTTATCAAAGAAAGAAAAAAAATAAAGAAAAAAAAAAGAAAAAAAAACTCGTCCGTTGATAAAATGTCTCGAATTTCACTTTTAATCCGTTGCCAGTTGTTAAATATAAATAAAGAATAAAATGCCCTCGTGAATGAAACATTTTTGTTACAAAAAAAAAATCATCTGCCAAAAATAATAATAATAATAATAATAATAATAAATTCAATAAAACAAATGAATAAATAAACAAAAAATCGTCTGCACAGTCAGTCATTTTTTTTTCGGACTGTTTACTCAAAAGTTATTAGGGGTGACAGCTTGCTTGAGCGGTTCAATGTTGAACGAAAAATTAATCAAATCGGAAATGTAAATACGGGAATGAAGTATCCTTGAAAAGTTCTTTCCAACAAAAAAAAAAAGTTTGTTCAAATCGGACTGTTCATTAAAAAGTTAGTATCGCGGGACCGGTTATTTGAACGGCTCAAAGTTGAACCAAAAATTGTTCAAATCAAAAAATCAAATATGGGAATGAGCTGTACTCGCCGAGATCTTTCCAACAAAAAAAAGTTTGTCCAAATCGGAATGTTCATTCAAAAGTTATTAGGGGGGGGGGGACAGACAGACAGACCGACCGACGCACAAATTCCCCATCTCAATACCCTACTTTCAAATTTTTAATTTTTCGATATTTATTTAATTTTTTTGTTTCTTTTTGACTTTTTTTTACTTGGCGATATTTTTTGAACTTGGCGATATTTTTTGGACTTGGCGACATTTTTTAGATGCATTAAGCCAATTTTAATGCTTTTTTCGTCTCTTTTATTTTTAACGGGAAAGTAGGCTAAAAATAGCGGCCACTAATGATATAATAAGTGTGAAATTAAACAGATTATTTTTTCTTTGGGGACACAAAAAACGCATTGATCGTAGAATCACCCATATGTATCAGTTCAAGAATTTTAGTTTTTGTCAATATTTTTGAGATCGACATTTTACCTTCAATTTTGGAATTTTTCAAAAAGTCTTCGCGTGCCAATGTTACTGCTCTGCCGTGCCACAATGTGGCACGGCAGAAAAAGGGCAAAAGTCCTATCCTTCAGAGGAAGCAAAATCATTAAGGTCTTGACATTAATACACTGCAAAAAATAAAATGTTGTTTTTACAGTATAACACTGGCAGCAGAGGTTCCAGTTTAAAATTGTAAAATGAACAGTAATTAACTGTAAAATTAGCGATTTCACAGCTTATTACTGTAAAGCAGCAATTTTAGTCTATTGCCGCTACTTTACAGTTTATTACCACGAAATTAGCTGTATTATACTGTAAAAACAACTGTATAATACTGGCAGCAGAGGTTTCAGTTTAAAACTGAAAATTACACAGTAATAAGCTATAAAATTAGCAAAAGCAGCAGTTTTACAGTTTATTAGTGTAAAATTAGCTAGTTTTACTGTTTGTTACTACAAAATTAGCTGTATTATATTGTAAAAACAACATCAATTTTGTACAGTGTAGTTTTTACCCTACACTAAATAAAGTACTTATACTTAACATCAAATAAGAATTTAAAGGAATGTGAACTTTATTTATGGGATTGCAGCTGTTGTTTTGAATCTGAGAAAGAGATTTTAGGAAACTTCATTCTAAACTCAAGAACTAATAAATTCTGCTGGTAGTACGTAAACAAAGTACGTAAACTAAAAATACCTGAAAATAGTAAAGAAATTAAGCTGTTGATTTCTTTTTGCTCCTGGGTTATGAAATGTTTTCTTTGAGTAGTTTTCTTCCTTGAAATATTGAGAAGTGCGGTCTCAAGTAAGCCTACGTTGCTTGATGAAAAAGGATTCATTCTCACTTTTCGGCAAAATAGTAAAAATAAAAAATACCTGCCGATTTTCAATTGATGTTATCACAAAGTATCTCACCAGGGCAAAGTCATAAAAATGGTGAATCAAAACATACGCAGTTAAAGAAAATCTCGCCTCAAATTTAAAATATCACACAGTATTACATCAAATTGTGTTCGCTATAGGGATAAGTATAATTATTTACAGGGCCGTCGCGAAGCAAGTTCGGTTGGGGGGGTGTTGAGATTAAATTTGCCGACCAATTTCCAACGTTTTGCCGACTTATATGAGTTAATTTTGATCCGTGATTTTCAAACCAATGGGCTCCATAAAGCGAGTAAATTGAGGGTGTCAAGTTTCAGAAAAAAAAAATGTAACATTGAAAAAAAAAAAAAAACGGCATGCATTATGAATGCACATCAATTTCACGACATTAACACTGGTTCATCAACCATATCCATATTGCTCTGAAAATTTCTAAGAAATATACTACATAACTTCGCTTGCACACCCTGGCTTTTAAGACTATGCAGAGTTGTCGGGCGTCATTTTAGACAAAAATAAAAAGCTTTTTTTTTGTGAAGACGCAATTTCAAGTTATTTCTAAGGAGCATTAGGAACGGTGGAAGGTGACAAACTTACTACGAAACTACGAAAAAAACAAACTACGAAATATGAGCCTTTGAATTTGTTTGGTTAAAAACTTATGAATCCAGGAAAAAGATTGCCCACCGCGTTTTTTTACAAGTTAACATGCGTGCTACACAAAATTTAATAAGCTCAATCTCACCAAAAATATTGGAGAGTATTGACGACTAAAAGTACTTTAAACTCCAAAAATATTAGGCACCCAGTGTGATAAAATTTTCTGCAGTCTTAGCCTAATTATGCCAATTCTTCATAACAGACAGTATTTTAAGCTAATTTTTTCATCCTCATTCGAAAGAACACCATCGAAAAAAAAACTCATTTCGATAGGGAAAAATCTGTTCTTTCTAATGGTGCTAACGAAAAAATGGTCAAAGGTGACAAACCTGAGATATAGTGAGTTGAAAACAGACGATTTATCAAACGAAGCGTTTTCATCGACACTTAGGGTGCCAATATCTTTTACAAATACAATATTTAAGCTCTGCAGCGGTAAAACATTAAAAAAAAGTATTTGGACAATAAAACTACTAAGTATAAACTTTTGAAGTTTTTTGGTTAAAAATTTATGACAATCTGAAATCCAGGAAAAAAATTGCCCACCGCGTTTTTTCGCAAGTTTAGGCGCGTGCTACACAAAATCTAATAAGCGCAATCTCACAAAATATACTGGATAGTGTTAACAACCAAAAGTATTTTAAGCTCCAAAAAAAATTAGGCTGCCACTGTGATAAAATTTTTTGCAACCTTGACCTAAACATTGCAACTCGTTTCACGAAGCTCATCCGCCATTTTGGACCACATTTTTTGCGGGATCCTAGCTCCTCCAGATTTGGATCTTGGAAGCTAAAAATTTGCACAGGTTAGTTTCATAGGCATGTCTACACCTCTGTAAAATTTAATCAAAATCGGAGATGGTCGGGTGGGGACCACTAGTCCACTTGACATGGAATGACTCAAAAATGTCTAGAATTGCGTTTTTAGAACTTCAATTTTTTAAAATTTAAAAATTCTAATTTTTATCAAAGATGGTTTATACTGCAAATTTGGAAAATTATGGGAGAAGGAAGTCCGTGGAAATTATCCTTTCCCTTATCGACCACAAAAGGACTTATTATTGCGATTCCAGGATTTGAATCTCAAAAATTTTAAAAGGTAAAGTCCTAAACCCACCCCTTTCTCTGATGGCATCAAAAAGCACTAAAATTGTGTTTTAATGTTTCAATTTCAAAAACTTTTCCGGGGTAGAGTTCCGAACTCGAACCCTAACGTCATCAGAGACGGCTTACATTCTCCTTTTCAGGACTTCCATTTCGGAAAAGTTCGAAAAGAGTTTCACAGATCACATTTATCTCCCCTATCTAATCAAACATAGCTTACAATTTCGCGTTTAGAACTCAAATTTCGACTTTATTTTCTTGAGGAGAGTTTCAAAACCTGTCCCTTTCTCAACTTCATCACACATGCCAACAATTGCATTTTTAGGCTTTCAGTTAAATGTGGCAATTTCAGCAAAAAAATGTGGGGGAGAATCCGTGACCCTCTCCCCCTAGTTAGGAGCCTTACCTTAAATATCATCTCAGATGACCTACAATTGCGTATTTAGAGCTTCAATATTGAAATATTTTGAGGGTGGTGTCTTGAACTTCATCCCTTACCGAACGTCATCAACGAATCTATACATTTGTGTATTTTGGGCTTCAAGTTGGGAATTTTTCTGGGGAATGCCTCCGGATTCCCCTTAGTGTTTTTTAATATCTAACAAAATTTTGTTTTGATAACAAACAAGTTTTTGGAGTTTCAGTTTCGAAAAATTACCGGGCGGAAAACTAAGTTTTTTAAACATTTATTGTCTCTCGATGGGAAAGGTGGCCAGGAAAATTTATTTAGGGAGGGGTCTAACCAATCATTAAGATAAATTTACGAATTGATGTTACAAAAGAGAAATTATTTTATAAAAGAAAGCGGTTTTTTATTAAATAAGAAATTTTTAAATTATTTCGGAGAGGATGAGAGGTTGTCAACATCCACTCCCTTTAATACGCCCTTGGCAACTGCGGATCCAGCTTTGGTGGAGGTCACTGTCCAAAAAGGAGGTGGTGGAGTAAAATTTTAAGGGTCAAATGGGGTGAGAGTTGACCAAATTTATCAAAATCCAGCTAGCTTTTGTTTTTGGAGGAGATCAATATAAGAAAGGGGGGAGGAAGGCAAAACTACAATTTCAGACCTCAAATTTAGTGGGAGGGAGGCAAACTTATCGAAAAAAGTCTCCGAAATTCAGTTTTATGCTATTTTTGCGGTGGATTCGCGCCTATCTTTGTTCCCCTACGAATTCTCAAAGTGCCCCCCCCCCCGAGCTAAATGTCTGAAAGAAACACTGCGTAACATTTTCTACACTATTGAAGATTGGCCAAACAGCGTTTTTTAAGACATGTTTTCAAAATATTCCGAAATAACACTGATCATATTGGGGAATACTAAAAAAATCTGCTTTATTAATATTATCTGAGTGAGGGCTTCCTTGAACAAATTAAAAAAAAAAAATGTTACAGAAAAGTATTAAAAAATATTACTTGGAGGAACTTTTTTTTTTTTTACTTTTGCTTTTCTGGGGGCTTAGTCCCCAAATGTAAAATTCTAACTCCGTTCATGCCCTCTGAATCTGACACGAGTTTTTAATTTCAATTTCCTGTATTTTTTTATTACAGAATTAAACAGCAAAATAGTTAGAATACAGCTGACTTTTGTACATTTCGAACATGGCAGAAATAAAACTTATTGAATAAAAATTATTTAAGTTTCTTAGCTATATCAACCCTTTGTTATCGGAAGAAAATAGAAAATTAAAAATTTCATAAAAAGACCCTTTTGGGGCACAAATAAATATGGGCATAAATAAATGTGAGGCAAAGTGAAATGATAAAATATTTTCAGTTTGCAGCGCCACTTATCAAGCAATCTTTTAACTGAGTTCCTGAACAAATAGTTGATTTCTGACAAGAAATAAGTAGTTCTAAAGATTAACGAAAAAAATTATACAAGTTATTTTCGAAATTAGATACACCTTTTGTAATATTCGTGGTTTTTCGAAAACATTTTTCGTTAGTATAAAATGATAAAATTCTTGTAATTATAATTTTGAGCACTAGTTGAGGTCTCCTAATGTCCAGTGCAGTACTAATTTAGTTCATGTTTAAAATGTTTTGATTTTAAATGCTTGATACAATGCGTAAAGTGCACGTCGAGCAAAGTGGATGGGACAAACTGAAATAGTAGTTCATTTCGTTTTCTTAGGCATTCATTTATGAAATCACGAAAGTATTTTCTCCTTTATTAATTAATTCATTTACATTCGTATACTTAATTACTCGCTTATTTACGCATCCATTCATTTACATTCCTATACTTAATTACTCGCTTATTTACGCATCCATTCATTTATTTTCTTATAGATTCTCTATTTTATTCACTTATTTATTTTTTCCATATATTAATTTTTTCACTTATTTATTTTTCTCATACATTAATTAATTCACTTTTTTATACAATCGTTTATTTTTCATTAACAATTCATTTTTTCGTTTATTTACGCATTCATTTAACGAAAATTACTGTTAATTACTGAATAGGAAGTTTTACTTATTTATTTTTTTATTTTTCCATAGTATAGCAGCGGCTTAAAGGGGCTGATCACGTTCTACACAAGGCTGCTATATCTTAGCCTTAAACTGTAGCTAAGCACAATAAATAATTTTCTACTAAACGTATAAGTAGCCCATCATCTCATCTCAAATAAATGAGAACAAATTTCATAAGAATACTTACAATTACGTAAAAAAATTGTTTCTATAATTATTCCCAACAAACACAAACGACAAGTCAATTTTAGTTGGACAAAGTTCAACCTCTTAGTGCTAAGAAAAAATCCAAACACCTACAAATTCTGCAATCCAAAGAAATCAATCAATTATTATCAGGTTTCTTATTTTAAAACATACTTCAAAAATCTAAATCCTTGACGCTCCCTGACTTGTTTTTCTTTCTTCTTTGGGGTGATGAAAGTGGAAGTATGCATTTTTGAAGGGTAATCCGGAAAACGAAAAGCAAAAAAGCAAGTTGTCCTAACCGATTCCTCTTTGCTTTCTTTCTTTGTGACGGTCTTGGTCGAAGCTTTTTGTCTCTTTTCGCGCCAAAAAGAGGAGGAAAAAGGTCCTCGAGCGACACCACCACCGAGCACTCTAGGCCCCGGGATTCTTCCATGAACGCGTCCCCCCAACAACGAATGTATCATGCAATGAAGACGAAAGAATCAGCTAAGATCCCAAGACCCCCCCCCCCCCCCCAGCTAAAAAGACTCACTGACCAGACAAAGAGCAGAGCAGAAGCGAAGCGTCCCTTGACACCATTCGATTACTTTCGACGATCTGAACTTTCTTTTTCTTTTCACATTTTTGTACAACTTCAATTTAAGATATTTAGGTACAACTTCAATGTAAGATATTTAAGAAATTGCGATCTGAGAGTTAATTTATTATATTCCTAATGAAAGCTTATGCCTGCTTTGGTATGGATTCAAAAAAAAATATTAACAAAAAAAAAAAAGATGCTATGGAAGAATATATTTCCTGCCCAGGCAACGAACCCTGAGGTGTCCGTGAAACAAATGGTGCCTGTTCTCACCCGAAAAAATTTCCAAAATTACAGGCCTAAATAGGTAATTTTGGCCTCCCTTTGGTCAGTCCTTATAAACAATCAAATATAGCCGATAGCTGCATTTTTAGGACTTATAATTCGAAAAAAATTGCCAAATATCCCACATTTTTGCCCCAAAATGGCACTTTGATCCCTCCTTTCCATAAGATATTACAACCCACTCCTTAACTAGAATATGGATCCGCCTTTGAGAACTGCCGACCCGTATTTTACCATTCGGCAAAATGACATGATTTCCTTCCATCACATAAATTTGAGTTCGGCGCGTCCCTCGGTATATTGTTGGCAAAATGAGACTTAGTTGAAGTAACTACCGGCAAGTTAAGATTGCAGTAAAAGAAGAAGTCGCTGAAATGATTTATCTTCTTTCAAATGAACTGAACAGTTGTCTACGATCATCACATGATTCAAACGGTACATGTTTTTATTTTTTATTTTTTTATTAAAAGTGAAAATGTAAACATGGCTCTTAAAAAAAAGCTACTTATTGCTTAACTCAAAAATTTTAAATTCAATATCAAAGCAAAAATGCCGACTTTAGAGCCAAATTCACTGAGTGAACACTTATTATGTCGGCAAATTGAGCAGTCGGCAAAATAAGCATTTGGTGAGCAGTTTAAAAAGTTCTGTGTCTGAGATATGAAATCCATAGAATGAACATGAAGCATTATTACCAAACATGGTATTCTAACAAATTATAAATCTGTATACATGTGTACTATATAAATAAAAATATTTTTGAAAAAAAAAAATTGAACCGACTTCGGAACTTCACTCAGCAAATGCTCTAAAAAGTAAAAAATAACTTTATTCTTTGAACACCATCGATACTACATTTAAACATAAGTTTTGAAGTCGGCGCAAAAAATCTAAAGAGAATCATTCGAAACTATAAATATAAATTTAAATGAATCCAGGTTCTTTATTCGCATTCGCATTCATTGAAAAATACATATTTAAGCAATGGTACAAATATTCAGCTCTCAATTTTCAATGATTTCTCTGAAAATGTTGGCAAAATATAGTAAACATCATTTTACCTATAGTTTTTGCGCCGACTTCAAAACTTATGTTTAAATGTAGTATCGATGGTGTTCAAAGAATAAAGTTATTTTTTACTTTTTAGAGCATTTGCTGAGTGAAGTTCCGAAGTCGGTTCAATTTTTTTTTCAAAAATATTTTTATTTTATTCTTTTTAGTGTAAATGTACATATGAAATAAGGTAATGTTTCCATTGCAAAACTTCACCTAATTTTCTTAAGTAAATGCTTCATAAAATCAACTATGTAAGGAAAAAAAAGGAAAGAAAGTATCAACGCGTCTAAAATTTGAAACGATTGACACTAAAAAATAATCCTCGTTATTCTCCGGTATTTATTTGTGTACTAGTTTAATTAAAGGCTATATTAACGGCTTTTCAATTAATTTATATTTCAAAACAACACTAGATTCTCGCAGTTCATAAAATTTCACGACGTATTACTTACGTGGCCCGCTAATGAGTGTCATGTTTGCTTCAGTTAGGCCTTCATTCAAAATTTTCATGATAATTATAAAAACTGTTTTATATCAATCACGTTCTGTAACAATGGCTTTCATATTTAATCATTTGGGACAAATCGCTTTAAATTTGAGCAAAAATTTGGAGATTTTCCTCACTTTCTTCAGAATTCCTTTATCAAACCTTATGTAAATTAAGACTAATAAAACCTGAAATATTACGAATCAATCAGTACCTGGTACGACTTTCATTTCGTTGGAGTTTAGGAGAAAAAAGCAGGACATAGAAAGATATTCGGTTTAAAATTTTCAAAAAGACCACAGAAAGGAATTTCATAATGCAATCCAGAGAAGCCTGGCGATCAAAATGGTCATTATTACGATTACTGTGATCCCAATTTCTTTTTCGAAAGATTTCTGCAGGTTCCCGTTATCGAACCCGGATCACGAGAGGATGGGACCAATCGGAAAAAAAGACCTTTCTAACAAAAAAAGAATTTTTGAAATCGGTCCAGGCGTCTTCGAGTAATCTTGAAACATACCGAAAAAAAAAAAATTTCTCCGACGAATTGTATAACCTCCTCCTTTGTTGAAGTCGGTTAAAAAGAGGGGAAATGAAATATTTCGCGAATCCTGAATTTGAAAAAGGAAAAATGCCGATTCTAGTGAATCTGACGATTGACGGCGCCGTATTTATACATGAGCCTACTCGGTCAAAATGCCCAGGAGATGATACGTTAAAGGGAACATTCGGTAAAATAATTTCAAACGGTCATGTAACTAAACATGTGTGATTGAGCATTTTTTTTTAATTAAAAAAAAGGTTTTGAAAATCTGAAACATTAAAAATTCCAAATCAAACTGATTTTGCCGACTGGAAAAAATCGCTGGGAGGGTGAGACACCCCTCTCACCCCCCCGGTCGCGACGGCCCTGATTATTTAAATAAGACCTAAATACAAATAGGTGAAATTTCACGGCGGAAAAAAATCATCTGAAT
This sequence comes from Uloborus plumipes, assembly GCA_038373865.1. Taxonomy (NCBI): domain Eukaryota; kingdom Metazoa; phylum Arthropoda; class Arachnida; order Araneae; family Uloboridae; genus Uloborus; species Uloborus plumipes. The sequence continues at coordinate 19,021 of JAXGGA010014205.1, read as the reverse complement.
GAGAAAAGATCTTTCTTTACTGCCATCATCAAAGCTCTAATTCCGTCTTTTTTTCATATTTCATAATTCAAATCTCTATTGTGACTGTCACAACTGTTATTATTAGAAAGTTTGTAAGTTATCCTTATTATCATCACAATAAACAACACCATGCTGATCACCATCTTCACCGACGTTGTTATTTTTAATTTTTTATACGTTTTTATTAGTTTCACATAAAAAAACTAATTGTTGGTTTGTTTGTATGTCTGTATGCAACTGAATAAAAGATCAATTCACGTTCTTTACAAACATAAAAGTATTATATTTAATACTATTGTTAATACTAAAGGCTAAACTATATTACATGTCAATGTATTATAAGTGTTTCAGTAATGTAACTCTGAATAAAAGATAAAATTCACGTTCTTTGCAAATACAAAAGTAATATATTCAATACTATTATTAATACCAAAGGCTAAACTAGGTTACATGTTGATGCACATGTTGATACATGTTGTTGATAAGTGCATGTAAACTTAGTGGATATTCAATAATTTTGAAAATCAGAGGGAAATCAGAGCATCATGTGTGAAATATTTCGATTAACTCCAAAAAAGTATCTTTTTTAGTTTTTTAAAGTATATTTTAAAATTATTACTCTTAGGGCCCTGTTCCACATTGACGTAAAGCAGAAACGTAAAATGGATTACATAGTGTTCCTATGGAAAGTACCCGGATTTTCGGTTTCTGCCTTCGGTTTCGGTCGCGTTTTACCTTGGTGTGGAGCAGGGTCCTTATTGTTGTTTCTGTTGTTAATAATGATGATGCTTTTGTTGCTTATATGTATTATGGTGGCTTTTCTCCCAGTTTCCATGTAGAATGAATGGTCTAGAAGTTGTCTAAATTTTAAGGTGCTCGAAATAAGTCACTGCATGCTAAATATTTTACACTACTCTCGCAATTGTGCATAGAAGAGCAAAAGAGACAGCTTTTATTGTCACAAAAATAATGGTTTACTGAAAGAAAATAGTTTTTAAGTACGTCATAAAAAGGCAATTATAATGTAGAAATAAATACCTTTAATATCGAAGGGTTATAAATGTATTTAATATGATGAACTTCGATGAGTCTGTACTATGCGAAAACGTTTTTAAACGTTAACAAATTATACACAGATAATTCAAAATGTTTAGTAAAGTACTTGGTATTTTTATACAAAATGCATTTAATTGTAAAAAGAAACAATAATAACTTTTTCATTGTTAAAATGTACAATAATCACAGGATAAAAAAATATGTACAGTGGTAAACGAACTTATAGGGACAGTACATTTTATTCGTCTTAACGATAATTTCGTTGTTATTCAATGAATGTAATGGCAATTAAAATGGTACCGATCATTCATTTCATTGAAACGGATTTTTCGCATTGATACACTAAAAAATGAACGTTGTTTTTACAGTATAATACAGCTAATTTTATAGTAATAAGCTGTAAAATTGCTCATTTTACAATAATAAACTGCAAAATTGCTAATTTTACAGTTTATTACCATGCATTTTACAGTTTTAAAATGGAAACTTTACTGCCAGCATTATACTACTGTGTTTATAGTATAATACAGCTAAATTGTACGGCAATAAACCGTAAAATTTCTAACTTTACAGTAAGAAACTAAAATTGCTAGTTTTACAGTTTATTACTGTGCATTTCGGTTGCCAGTATTATAATGCACAAACAACTGTTCATTTTTTGCAGTATATATGCTGTAGTGAGAATTCTATGGAGATGTATTGGTTTTGACGATACTAAACGCTTTTTGCCTCTCTCCTCCTAATCCTTTCTCTTCCCGGTGCAGGGGTGCACGGCGGCGGCGGCGGCGAGTACTGCGGCGGAGGCGATTACGGCGGGCCCTTCCCGCCGGGCAGCCCGTACAAGGTGCAGCGTGCGGCGGCCAACATCCGGGAACGCAAGCGCATGCTCAGCATCAACAGCGCCTTCGACGAGTTGCGCTGCCATGTGCCCACTTTCCCCTTCGAGAAGCGGCTGTCCAAGATCGACACGCTGCGCCTGGCCATCGCCTACATCGCCCTCCTCCGGGAGATCCTCGCCTCCGAGTACGACCCGCTCACGCACATCGAGAAGTGCCTGCGCGGGGAGCTCAAGGGCGAGCACGCGGGGCTCTGGAACACCAGCGGTCAGTGGCTCTTGTCTCTCATCTTGCTTTCTTTCTTTTCTTCTTTGGGAAGAAATTTATGACAGACAAGAACTCTGTTAGGTGAAATGAGAAACAGCGTTGAAATGCACAAATAAGATTAAAAGATTAAAAGTTTTAAAGGGGGCAAACATGTTTCGGAGGCAACAGCCTCCTTCTTCAGTGCTCAGTAAGCAAATGGCACTGGGGCATCTTATTTGTGCTTTTTTGCCTTATCTTTAATGTTATTTGTGCTTTTAAACGTTGTTTCTCATTTTACCTAATTTATGCACAATGCTATCGCTCATCTAACATTTATACCATCTTCTCTAAATAAACTGCTGTTTTGAGAGTATAATACTAGCAGCCGAGGTTCCAGTTTAAAACTATAAAATGAATAGTAATAAACTTTACTGCACACTTCAGTGTCCCCCGTACCCACCATAACTCGTGGTAAAACCGAGATGGGGTCCTGAAGAGAGCTCTGTTTTTTATAATCCAGACCAGGAGCCGAGCCAACCTCTGGTCCAGCACCCCAAAGGCATCGTTTGAGGACTTAGTGACCACGAGTATTTTTAACACCCTCCAGCAACCATAACGGAAGATGGTGGATCTTTGATCGGCTAGGATCGACCCCAGGTCCCTACGGTTAAGAGTCCGAAGCCTTACCGATCAGGCAACTACGGTTTTCACTATTAAACTGTAAAATTTTAACTTTTACAGTTTATTGCAGTGAAATTTACAGCTTATTACTGTGCATTTTACAGTTTTAAACTGGGACCTCAACTGCCAGTATTATACTGGAAAAAACAGCATTTTCTTTTTTGCAGTGTAGAGCCAGACTAAAGAAAGTCCAAAAATGGCGATTTTCACTTTATTACTGCATTGTATGTAGAATCTTATTTCGCATCGACCCATGCGAACGTTCAGCTACAATTATTTAGCAGCGTTAAAAGAGAGCGAGTCGCATCCATTATATGCATCAGATAAACGTTTTTGCTTTCTGCTGAAAAGTAACGAAAATGAATTTACATTATAAAGCAGTAAGTTACCACCCCTAACAGTCAAAGAGCTAGCAACGTTTTCGAGTGACAATTTCAAGATGTCTAGCTCTTTAATATGTCTTTCGATTCTCTTCCAAGCGGCATGCGGGGTCGGGGTGTCTGGCAGCTGAGAGTTGTTGCGTTTTTTCTTGCGCATTTATACTGCATTCCTAATAGCACGGCACGTGCTGTTTTTGTGGTTTTTAACCACAAGCTTTTCGGTAGATTGTGGACATTTCTTTTGCTTTAAACCCCCTGACGGTTCTGGACGTCTTATCACGTTCAGTTTGCATGTAATTCTGGAACTGTCGAACCGCCGGAGGGTTAAACTATTAAATACCGATGAAAATAGCACGTGCGCCAATATTTGGGAATTGCAACATATTTGCAGACAGCTAATGCGCAAAGAAGAACAAGAAAAAAAAAAAAAACAGATAAGATTTCATTTTCTTGTGACTTTTTTAATTGACGTCACACGTTTTAGTCTATGTCACACGTATATGAGAAGTAAATGAACTTAGTGGGTCGTAATGATCCGTCACACAGTGAACAAGTCAAAAACTCGGAGAAAGGCATAAGGAAGAACTTAAGGGAATTAGCTGATGGGGAAGTCTTAGGAAGTTGGGAAGTAGGTAGAAGAAAAGACAAGAGTGAGATTATGAAATACAAAATGAACATATTTTCAGACTTCTAGGGAACAGACAATAGTAGAAGGTGCATAGGAGATTTATTAGACGAAAGAATTACATCTATAGGAATTCAATAATTCTTGTATCCGCGTTGTAAGATGGTAGTGGGATTAGTTGGACTGATGTCAATAAAATTTCAATGTTTTAACTTAAGCTCTTTCCTTGTCTCTTAGGTCAGTCGAGAGATGCACGTTGCACTCAAAGCTATACTCTTGCAGAGTAACTGGATATGAAAAATTCGACTTTATGTGTATTTGTTAGCGAAAGAAATCTTGTTTACATTTGCCTTAGAATGTTTCTGTTTATCCCAAGGAACAGAAGTAAAATGGAAACCGTAATTTTCTATCCCATGATGTTAATGCGGACAGATTATCATGATATACTTATAAATCTTGCATAACAATATCTATAGCCAAGAAAAAAGTTTTATTTTAAATATCTTATTGATGAGGAGAGTTAAGAAACGTAGCATTATTTTAAAGACTCTTATTTTCGTACTGACTAGAGAAAAGAGGGGAATGAAAGAAAGTGATAAACGGGGGGGGGGGGGTGATCTAAAACTGTTGAAAATGTAAAGATTTCTTTTTAAAATAATGAAGATTTTTTTTCTCAAAATTTTACGCTTTTTATAACTGAAATATTCCCAAGATACGTTTCTTTTCTTTTCTTGAGGAAATTGCACGGACCTTCTGCCTTTCGGGTTGCACTATTGCCTGTTGCCATCTAATAAATTATTATTAATAATAATTATTATTTATTTGCATATTTATTTCAAGCTAAAATTAAGTATATATTATTTGCGAGCAAACTTAAACCGAAAAAAAGAAATAATAATAATTTCCTTTATTTGAAAAAAAAAAAAAAAATCCTAATTTTGAGAGGAGCCAAGGCTTTATATACACAATTGAAAACAATGTTAATTGTGATTTATTTATTTATTTTTTGAGCAAACTCGAAACGAATAACTACTTTTGAAAAATATCTCCCCCAAATGTGGGGGGGGGGGGAATCCCCCATTTTACGCGCTTTTGACAGTGTCTTGCTTTTTCGACAATGAAGTGGATGACATTTCACGAAGAGTGTAAGATGAGAATCATCAACAGTTACAAAATCAAAGAATATAAAAAATGAGCTTAACCGCATTTTTTTCAAAGTGTCTGATTTAATGCTCTGAGTTTTTATTTTTAAGTGTTATGTTTTACCAACTGTTTCAGGTTGACCATTCCTTTCGTTCGTTCAGTGCACTATAAATTCCTTCTTTTTGTTCGCAGATTTGACTGCTCGATTATCCTGGATCAACTGGGAAAATTTAGGAGTCAATCCCAACCGCAGGAGTGTCCTCACCACCTTGTCTCTAACGACAGATACCCTGGCAGCATGTCATAACGGCACTTAGAGGTCCTTCTTCAAAGATAGCATTTCCTCCTGGGTGAACTTGCTTGCAAATGCTTCGAAAGGCAGCAGAGCTACAACACGTCTAGTCACAGAATTTTTTTAATTCGTAAGAAACACAACTTCAGTGAAAAACTGAACTTGATTTATAAAACAAGAGAGAGAGAGCCAAAATGCTACGGGGGTTTTGAATGATAAATTTCACCTAAGTCAGTGCAAGACATATTTTCGAAAAAGGGATAGTGCAATTGCCTTGGGCCATATTTTAATTTGTTCTCCATATAGTTCTCCAACCTTTTAAAAGTTAAAAGTCCTTAAAGTCTAAACATGAATAAAAGTTATTGCTATTCGCCTGCCTCCTAATCAAAAACATTTTAAATGAAAAGCAATACACACCTTCTACCTGTTCATTAAATTATCTCTTTCCAACTACCAGTCTTTAACTTATCCGACAAGTTTACTATTAATTGTTAACATTGAATTTGGAAGCACTTGATTACAACTTATATTTAATTTAAAGATGCTTTTTTCACTGGTTTTGCTTTTATTATTCAGATTGCGCTCTTTAACCCTCCCTTCCTTATATCCGAACGCTACACTAAGGTTAAGAAATGGTGTCTCAGCTTAGCAGTAAAATCATCGACGGAAACAGTAGAAAATTCTGTTTTAAATATTTGCAAGAATGTGCAATTTGGAAATGATCACCTTTGCGTGATGTTCTAAAAAATAAATGTCTGCAGTTATTTCTTATTTAAAAGTTATAAAATAGTGCTTGTGATTTTTTTCCATCTTGTAACAATTATTTTTAATTAAAAAATGAACTAAAATGGAGTGAAAATATTGAATGGTGATAATTACAAGAACTTAATGTAGTGACCATGAATTGCATTTGTACTGTCCTTTTTTTGAAGAAAGAAAAAAGGGCGGAGGGGGGGGGGAGATGAAAAATTATGACATTTGATAGATTTTTTACTTTTCTTTTTCTTACATTCTTTTCCTTCTGTATTGTTATTTTCTCTTTGAAGATGATAAACTAAATCAAAGCCAAACTATGCACAAAAGTTCTCTATTTAAAGTATGAACTAAGTCAGATTTTTAAAATGTTAAATAAAATGTTTTCCAATTTAGACAGAATTGCTCAGTGTTACCTTTAAATTGAAATTCCTGTTTGCTAGACCGTCTCCATAGTCAAGCAATTTTTGACTTGCTTCTACAGAAATGATCAAAGATATTAAATGCATTCACTTTGACAGTCATGAAACTTTGAACCACGATCAATGGATATTCAATTTTACGTTTTGTGCATAAATCAACGATCTCATTTTTATTTCTTTTTAAAAAAACTACAATTTCATTTACACACCAGAAAGAAATATCACCAACTTTGGGTGGTTTAAAACAATTCAGGTAAAGCGTAATACAATACACTGCAAAAAATAAACCGTTGCTCTTACAGTATAATACTGGCAGCAGAAGATCCAGTTTAAAACTGTAAGATGCACAGTAATAAACTGTAAAAATTAGCTATTTTGCAGTTTATTACTGTAAATCAGTAATTTGAGTTTATTACTGTGCATTTTGCAGTTTGCTTGATATAGCTTGATAAAAACATTACAGTACATTTTGGCCGTCACTTTTACGCGCCTATTCTTTTTAAAAAAAGTAAGGAATCCTCAAAAACTACCTATTAGTATGCATAATTATTTCAATTATTTTAAAAACTATTCTATCAATAATTGGAAGGCATTATTTAGAATATGCGATGCTTTTTGTTGATGCATTTTATTCGAGATATTTTTAAAATAAATTACCGGTCTATTTTTGAAACAGTAATATTTTTTTTCTTCTAATATTATGATTCTTATGTCTCGGTAATATGTGGAAAATATAATTTAAATTATTTGCATTTGGTAACTCATAAAATAAGTTTTGAACGGAGGGGACACATATGTCCCGTGGTTTTTATAGGGTTAAACAATGGCCGGATACACACAGATATAAATTGTTGCATTAGTATGCATTTCAAAGCTACCGAAACACGGTGTCAATACTGTCCGTGCTTCTGAATAGATATTATATTTTTGAAAGCAATTCTGTCTAAAATATTGGGTATTTTTTCTAACTCATAAATACAAATAATATCTATTTTCTTATTCGCCCTTATTAGACATTTTATTCCATGTTAAACTTGTTAAAATCTTAGCGGATTTATTATTGAGCAGAATGTTATTGAAAGTTTGCAAAAACCAGTTTTCATTCCATCACGATAACTGCTTTCCCCACACTGCTAATAAAAATAAAATGAAATGTTATATAAAATGTCTTTCATTTTTCTGTATGTAAATTTTCGAGTGCCTGTGATTTTTTATGCATTTTACACGTAATTATTTCAAACTGAAACTTCTTAGAGTAAGTACGTAATCACTTTTGCTTTATTGATTGAAATGCACAATTTTGTTTAGTATATCTATCATGATAATTGACATTTTCGTGGTTATAATTTAGTACTAATTCATGGCAACCAAATAAAACTTAAAGTGTAAAACTATAACTTAAAGCACATTCTGTATGTACTTTCTGTTTTTAAGCTTTTTTTTTTTATTAAATCTTTGAATATTTACTCGTTTTCAACTCTTGCATACAGATAGAATAATTTGAATTTGACAGCATATCGTCGACACTCAGGTGTTCAAGTTCACACAAAATAAATAAGTGGGCAATGAATAAATCAATAAAATACTTAAAAAATTACAAGCTGCTGGAGTGAATTACAGTTTATAATTATTATTTTATTATGTAAAGCATCTACACGATTTAAAAGTTATTAGGTAAACCTTCTGTTGGAGTTACGTAAAACGAACTTTTCAAAAGGGCATTTAGACTATATCTCAAAGCTGAGGTTTGAACTTAATGCTTGAGTGTCGACGAAATATAAATATAATTCTCTGGGAAAAGAACAAGATCAAGCAGATGTGATACATTTATGGTATAAACAATATGCAGATATTAGAGTTCTTATTTTTTGAACCCTGAAGTTTGTTTTCCTAAAGAATAATCTGAAAAAAATATTTTAGTAAGACATTTATGGATTTTCAGTTGTATTACCAGTTAAATGTACAAATCAATGTATCGATTATTTTTGAACCATATATTTTGATTTATTTTTTGCATTGACATTTTATATGTTTAAAAATGTGTATAAATGTGTATTTTGAAGTTGCTTGTTTCAGTATGCATATCAAAGGTGGCTATTACTGGGGGGGGGGGGGGAGAGTCTATTTCCCCCTTTCTTTCAAAAGCTTAGAGGATTTGCCCTCCACTTTTCTGTGCTGAAAATTAACGATGCATCGAAAAATGATGAAATGGATTGATTAACCTGTTTAAACAAAGTAAAAAAAAAAACTCGATAGGTGCGTATTTTATATTTTTCTCACGTCATTATTGCATGAAAAACTAAAATGCAGATATGAATTGGAAGGAGAGAGATTACTGAGACTATCCTTTTCAATTTTCGAGGCCATGTACTGAAGTTTTTATTGAATGTTATTTAACCAATAATGACATTAAAAGAGAATTAACCATTTTTAAGTCAACTCTAGAGGCGCCGCCCCCACAGCATCTTTTTGGCACTCCCACTGTTTTGGTCCCCCAGCCGCCTGTGATGCATATGTGTGTGTGTGTGTGTGTGTGTGTGTGTGTGTGTGTGTGTGTGTGTGTGTGTGTGTGTGTGTGTGTGTGTGTGTGTGTGTGTGTGTGTGTGTGTGTGTGTGTGTGTGTATGTGTGTGTGTGTGTGTCTGTGTGTGTGTGTGTGTGCTTACTTATTTATTTATTTAAAGCTTTAATGTTTGTTAAAAGCTTCTTCTGTAAAGTGCTAACCGAAGCTAAGAAGCGTTAATGAAGAGTAACCAAAAGAATAAGAACATCAAAAGTAAAATTTTGCGTTGTTTGTAACTAAAGATAAATGAATAAATTAAATATTTTTTCAAAATACTCAAATAAGAAAAGATTCAATTCTGTTCCTATCTCTATTTAAAAAAAAAAAACACTCTATTCTTTACTGACATGTCTCAGAAAGATTTTATATTTATATTTTCCAAAAGAAAATCTTGTTTTAAAAAATAATTTTATCAATTGTTTCTTGCCAAATGCATTACAAACAACCATAAATTTTATTTATGTTCGTAATCCAAAGGAACATTTTGGAAGTTAAATGCATTAAAGCGTCATATGATGTGAAAAGTAATTATTTGATTATAGAGCTTTTGAAACAATTAACACTAAATGCTCTATGTACGAATTAGTTTTCGATGAAAAAGAAATAATGTAAACAGTTATTTGCAATGTCTTTTAAAGAGATATCTGTACTAAGGTTTTACTGTTAAACGTGAAGCTAATAATTTGATGTAAACCATTTCACACAGGAAATTTAAAGTAGAACTAGAAACCGTTCACAAATTTGCTTGTATTTGCCGGTAACTAAAAGTACAACAAAATTAAAAACTAGCTAGAAATTTAATGTTGCATAAAATAACTTACAGAGCAATGAAAATATATATTTTCCAGTCACAAATAGTTTCTATCTCAGCAAACTAAGAATTTCTTCTGACATTGTAGTGTTAATAACTGAAAATCAAAACTGCTACAATATAAAAAAAGCCACAATGATTTTATATACAAGTTTCAAAAAAGGCTTCACTTATTGCGTGAAGTCATATTGAAATCTCAATCCCATACAACTTGTACCAAGGCATCAGTTAAAACAGAATGTTCTAACTGTTAGCGCCTGCACCAAGACATTCAAAATTTCCAACTGCTAAGAAGATAATAGGTGATGACAACTCTCTCTTTCTCCCTCTATTGCTGCTCTAACGTGTCCAGCTTCAATATTTATCGTTTACCTTTGCTTCAGAAAAATACATCGGAAAACAAAAACTTGAAAATTTATAATTAAAAGTATTGACAACCCTTGATGTCAGAACTTCGCCATAAAATCTTATTTTATCGTAAAATTTTATGGCAAAAAAAAAAATAAAATAAAAGAAAAGGAAAGCACTAAAAAGTGTAATAATTGGTTCTGTGATCATCAATTTTTCCGGTAAAAATCCGGTTAAATTTTCTCTGTACTATAATTATTTTCTTTTGCATAATATTTACCTTGAAATTTTTAAGTGTGTATTATGTATCATTGTACACTAGAAATAATGTCACTGAAGGAAGTGAAGACAGGAAACGCGCAAGTAAAAATATAAATTATATTTTACACAATGTATCTATTAATATCATTATACTGACATAGTAGAAAAGCAAATTTATTGACTTCCAGTATATCTCTAAGCAATGTCCATAAACTATTCACAATTTTATATGAATTGAAATTTAAAACTTAATCAGAACCTCTATCTGACATACAGAAAAGTAATATCTGTCTTCATCACAGAAATGTTCTCCTAATAATTTATAAATAAAATATATTTTTTTGTTATTTGATTTCGTATACGTAGGGGAGAGCCGGGAAGGAATGGGACAGCGGCAGGAATGGAACAACTGCATTCCTACCACTGAAAGAGGGGATGGGGGGGGGGGAGGAGACTTGTCTACTAAATGTAGCAGTTTATACTATTGCTTGACTCCAATCTGCTGCATTTACTAGACAAGCTAGAAATATTTCTTCAATTTTTAACTGGGCATAAATGCAACAGTCCTTTTTTTCGTGTTGCTTTATTAGTCTCGACCTTCTCTTAATGCAAAGTTGATAAATATTTGTTTTAATTTTTTCTGTTTGGGAACTCATTTTTTAATGTAAATATTTTCACTTTGTAAAATGAAATTATTGTACATAAACTGAAAATGTTCACTTTATTTTATGCAAAACAAGATCCTTGTCATAAAGAACTAGTTCTAACTATATTCGTCGCTGTACAGGCATAAAAACAGGCGCTTCTGTCGTCGAAAGTGTAGAGATAGTATCCTGTAACTAGTGCTCAAAAGTGTAATTTCAAAAACACTAATATTTCTGTTTTTAGTTTTTTTAAATATTAATTGATTTGTTTTTCAACATTCATTTATTTTGTAAAACATTTATAATTCTTTTATGTATTCATCTTTGGCTACAATAATCATTTTTTTTAAAGTTATTTCTCATGCTTTTTGGAACAAAGTGCCCAAATTACAGAGCTTTATTTTATTTTTCCGAAATGTACGTTTGAAGCACAGTAATTATTTATCAAAAAAAAAAAAGTTTTTTAGAAAGTAATATTAGTTTTCTAATAAAATATGAACCAAGATTTTTTTGCGCAATTTACAGAAAGCAACTAATTATCTGAAAAAAATGTTATTAATTGTTTGGATGCCATTCCTGTGTATATTTTAAATCACATTTCTATTTTATTTACCTATCTATTTAAAAGTTTCGATTTCCATGTGGGCTAAAAAATTTTGGTATATGGAGCTATGAATATTATGTAAAACATACATTATTTGTAGACAAATCAGTTGTACATATTATTGTTCAATGATCTAAATAAGTAAAAAACTGACAGAAAATTCTGTTTTCAATGTGTTATCCAGATGTTATTTCAGTTATTGTTTTGTTTTCATGAGCGTTTAATAATGCTAGTCTGTATTAAACATGCATAGTGCAATACTTTGATACTTCTAGTCAGATATTGTAATTCTTTAAATTACAATAAAATACTTTATTTGAAGGAAAAAAGGCTGATATTGTTCACATGAAGTGATAATATATTGTAAATAAACAGAAATGTTTCGAGGACGCTGCATTCGTTGAGTTTTCAGAAATCATTTCAGTACTTTTCAGTATCTCAACTGCTTTATGACATCAAGAAAATGTTCTGTTTATGACAACTATTTAGGGGAGGGAACGTGGGACAAAGGTAAATGGTTAACAGATACCATTTTCAAACCAAAGAGATTGGAAATTTGCTTTAAAAATTACAATGTAAAAAGAAAGAACAGTGTAGTAGACAAAAAATGTTGCATCGAAATACTATTTTTCATTTTAGGTAGTAAAATTTTACTTTCAAAAAAGAAAAGTTTTAGCTGTTTTTTGTATGAGGCCAAGCGAAAAATATAACATATTTTATGAAAAATTTTCTATTAGAAAATAAAAACAATTTTATATATACACCAGATGAATAATAAATGAATGAATGAATAACTAAAACAAATAACAAAAAAGAGGTAAATAAACAAATAAATTAATTAAGGAAACAAAATAAATTAGCGAATAAAATGGGGAGTGAATAAAAAGATAAGCAAACGAATTTTTAAATGAGGAAAGTAAGAAGTGAAGGAAAGTAAATGAATTAACTAATTAATAAAAACGTAAAGGATTTTATAAATGCATAATTAAGTAAACAAGATGAACTATTTCACTTTGCTCCATTCATTTTTCCCCGCTTGCCTTGACAAATTGTGTCAAATATTTACAACACAAAAAATGCCTAAATATCAACTGAATAAGTGCTTGACTGGACACCAATAGATCTCAATTACAACATAAAATGTTCATTTAAAATTTTTATGACTTTGTAATTACAAAAAATGTTTTGATAAGTCATGAAATATCCAATATATGTGAACAATTTTGAAATGATTTGCATTATTATTTTCCTTGATCTTTAGGGGCAAGTTATTTTTTGACAGGATGCAATTGCATGCTTAAGAACATAGTTAAAATACTGTTAGAGATACATTCTGCTCAAGTAGGGGGAAACTCAACCTCCTGCTTTTTAACTCAAGAAAGGAAGAAAAATTCCGTAATCTGATCTTAATTCAGAATCTCCGCCTGAGCATACAAAGTTAAATATTTCAGCGATGAAAGGTAGGTAACATGGCTTTGTACCTAATAGGATAGAAATCGAGTGGTGGCGTATGTCTACATTTGGCTCATGTCGTGTTGGCGTATGTCTACAGAACTTAATGAAGCATTTTATGTTTTAATTTCAACTGAAAAAGTTCGCCCAATCTTCTAAGCAGCTGGACTACTTGGGCCTCAGAAAATATTTTGTTAGTGTGCAAAGTGCAAATAACATAAAACTTAGGCTTTTCTTCACAAAATAAATAATAAATGAGCCCAAAATGTTTTAGAATAACGCCATATTTGCAGATAAAAGTAAGTTTAACATTTTTGGCGATAATTCTTAGGAGAAGAAAAAGTTAGGAATTTAATTCTTGGAACTTAGTCGGAACAGTGGAACAGTTAAGCTAGGTGGTAGAAATGTTCTTGTGTAAGAGTGTTGTCAGCAGCAGGATTTAGTAATTTTATATTTATTGATGGAATGACGAATCAGACTGTTTATTAAAATATTTTACAACACAGTTTAAAACTATCGGCCCAAAATTCGGGCACTGGTAGCACAACTTGCTTTTCTTACCAAGATAATTGTAAGAAGCACAAGGCTGTCAACGTTCGCTTTTGGTGTCTCTAAAACTGTCCAAAACTTTTATAAATACCACCCAAGTCACCATTTAACTCAGTTTAAACCTAATGGAACATAAATTGAGAAAACTGGAGGTTAGACAGCGAAAATACGACGTTAAAAGGAAAAGCGAACTAAAAGCAGTATGATGGTTGAAGAGTGAATGTACAGGAGCTTAGAAATCACAAAAAAAAAAAAAAAACTAACGAAATCTAATCCAAGGCGTTTAAAGCTGTTGTAGATACTGAAGAATAACCCACTAAATGATAAAACAATGAAAAATTAGATTATTTGCAAATGTGTTAATCCCTAGCAGCATAATCTCATCGGCCGATGATCGGCCATTCATCGAAACCCGATGAGATTCTCATCGGCCGGTGATCGGATTTCGATGAGTTTTCATCGGGAATTGCTCCAATATGTCTCATCGGCCAATCAGAATCCAAGCAGCAAAATCCGATGAGTTTACGATGAGATTTGGAGCAATTTACGAGCAGTGCAGTCCCGTGCCGATGAATTTAGGATCAATTTTGGATGAAAATACGATGAGAGTTGGATCAATTTAAAGAAAAAAGAGAAAAAAAGAAAAAAGAGCGCAGTTTAGTTCCGTGGCAGTGAATTTTGGAACCTCTTTTTTATTTCGCCCAACCATTTGCGACTGGCCAAATCCAGCATCGAACCCGAGTTATCAGCGCGGAAAGCCAACGCTCTACCACCACGCTACCAAGTCGATGAATAATGAGACCAACACTGCATATTTAACAAAAATTTGAGATTGGGAAAATTTTCATCAGAAAATTTGATCTTTACGACCTCTTTCCGATGAAATCCGTAGCTTGGCATATTTTCATCGGGAAATTTGATTGGAAGTACATAGTTTTCCAATAACACATAGCTCGGTTAATTTTCATCGGGAAATTTGATAGGAAGGATATCGTTTTTCGATAGAATATAGCTCATCTTATTTTCATCGGGAAACTTGATCGGAAGGATATCATTTTCCGATGGAATACAGCTCATCTTATTTTCATCGGGAAAAGTGATCGGAAGGATATCATTTTCCGATGGAATATAGCTCATCTTATTTTCATCGGGAAAATTGATCGGAAGGATATCGCTTTCCGATGAAAAGTAGCTCATCGAAAACCGTGCTCGGATACTGATCGGAACGATATCGTCGTGCGTTACGGGATCAGTATACGAGGAGTTAGTTGATCGGCCGAGCAAAATCCGATGAGTTGATGCTACTTGGGATACTTCTCTAAAGTGTACGAAGACTTTTGTGAGTCAATTTCATGATACTTTTTGATTATTAATTTCTTAAAAATTAAGTTTTGTTAAATTATTAAAATATTTCATGTAGTTTTGTTAAGAATAGATCATAGCTCTTACTATTAAACACAGATTCCAAAATATTAATTTTAATTAACGAAAAAATATCTATTCCATTGAAAATGGTACGAATACTTTCGGGAGCCACTGTAGCTTAAATATTACCAGATACATGAGGCTAATAGAAAAATAAATATTTCCCCATTTCACTTTGCCGCATGTTCCCCTACTACAGAAAGTTCCCCTACTACAGTATTTTTTACGGCAATGATTTATTTTCAGTTATTTGCAAGCAAGAAATCTTGATGTATGCTCTATTTTTTTCACAACAAAATGTGTTTTAAACTAAAATTGTGGGGAAAATGTTTTATTAAAATTCTCTGAGCAGACTCACGGTAATGAAAAGACCTACACGTAAACATAGAATCACGCTAAAATGAGCGACATTGGGTTACGCGTATTTGAACCTAAAATCTTAACCCATTAATGCCTAGCATCCCTTTTTAGGGACGGTCCAAAAAGTGTGTCTGAATTTTCCAAAAATGAACATTTCAACCAAATAATTGTGTTCAATTATTACTTTGGTATTACTTCAATTCTGTATTAACAGATTGCAGAACATAACCGCTGTAAAGTGTGATCTGTAGCCATTTGATTATGATCTTTATCAAAAATTACATCGTTCACAATCTCAAGAACAAAAGGCTACGTTTTTAAAGTTATTAACAAGTAAATCTATCTGTGTTTGATATATGTGCTACTTTGATCGATGTTTTAGTTTACCTTTTTTTGCAATTTTGTAAATTTTAAATTTTTTTAGGATTTTATAGCAATTTAAGAACGTCCCTAAAAAGGGACGCTAGGCACCAAAGGCTACATTGTTTAACCGTTGCTGATTTCTTGCTTAGAATCTATAATTTATATCAAAAGAAGTTAGTAAATGTTTTTAGACTGAAAAACAGATAATAATTGTCCTTTTTAAAACTTATTTTATTTTCAAAATCTAATTAAATTAAATTAATTAATATATATAACTTAATTATACAATGTTCTTAAATATTTTCTTTTTTTAGCCTACTTTCCCGTTAAAAATAAAAGAAAGACGAAAAAAGTATTAAAAGTAGCTTAATGCATCTAAAAAATATCGCCAAGTCCAAAAAATATCGCCAAGTTAAAAAATATCGCCAAGTCAAAAAAAAATATCGCCAAGTGAAAAAAATAAAAAGGTAAAATGAATATCGAAAAATTAAAAATTTGAAAGTAGGGTATTGAGATGGGGAATTTGTGTGTCGGTCGGTCGGTCGGTCGGTCGGTCGGTCTGTCTGTCCCCCCCTAATAACTTTTGAATGAACAGTCCGATTTGGACAAACTTTTTTTTGTTGGAAAGATCTCGGCGAGTACAGCTCATTCCCATATTTGATTTTTTGATTTGAACAATTTTTGGTTCAAATTTGAGCCGTTCAAACAACCGGTCCCGCGATACTAACTTTTTAATGAACAGTCCGATTTGAACAAACTTTTTTTTGATGGAAAGAACTTTTCAAGGATACTTCATTCCCGTATTTACATTTCCGATTTGAACAATTTTTCGTTCAACATTGAACCGCTCAAGCAAGCTGTCACCCCTAATAACTTTTGAGTAAACAGTCCGAAAAAAAATGACTGACTGTGCAGACGATTTTTTGTTTATTTATTCATTTGTTTTATTGAATTTATTATTATTATTATTATTATTTTTGGCAGACGATTTTTTTTGTAACAAAAATGTTTCATTCACGAGGGCATTTTATTCTTTATTTATATTTAACAACTGGCAACGGATTAAAAGTGAAATTCGAGACATTTTATCAACGGACGAGTTTTTTTTTCTTTTTTTTTCTTTCTTTGATAAAATGTGTTTTGATGTACTTTGTACTTTTAATTTTTTTTTTTTTTTGAAAACAATTGAGAAATTTTTCTACGGAAGAACTGTAACAGTTACATTCTTTAAAAGGTGCGACAAAACTTTATTTATTCATTTATTTACTTTTTATGTGTCTATTTCATCTGATGAAAGGGGTATATTTTGCTTTTAGAAATCAGCTTCAAGTGCTAAAAAGGTATGTTTGACATAATTTTTAGTCTTAGATAATCAAGAGAATAATGATCAGATGCTAGAATGCCGATGTCGATGTACGGGAAAGTAGGCTCGTTTAGTTCTTGACAGAACTTCTTGTTTTAATTACAAAAAATACTCAAGGTAAATTTTGAAAGAAAGCTATTTCAAAAATGTAATTCTTTAAAACACTAATTATTCGTTGTATTTAATTACTTTTCCATTATACATTTAGGTGTTTATTATTGTTTTGTCTGACTGTTGGGGGAAAAAGCCCTAAGCTGTTTCAGAAGCTTAGCATTTCACCTTGATGAAGAATTCAAGGATTGCATGTGTGTCTGTTGTTTGGGAAAGAGGGGAGGGGTTGCAGATTTAATTTCAGAATTCCCTGAGCATGCCTATTTTGATCTCTACTGCGAAAATTTATTTACTTCTCTTGCACTCCTACATGATTATTTATCTCAGCAAGGTTTTGTGCAAGAATCGGATTAAAAAATGCTCATTAACTAAAGTTACGTTGTTCAAAAAAGAAAAGAGGAAGTTTTGAATAAATGTCGATGACAGGTAAAATAATTTTACGTTGGTTCGGTGGAATAATAGCAATATCATAACTATTGTATTGAATCTTCATGGAATTTATCCTATTGTAAAGGCTAAGCGATTGTCCAATAGCGAAAAGAAAGTAATTGAAATTGATGAACCAAATATATGTGGTTGCTCAATACAATCGTTGCATAGTTAAAAAGATCCCATGCATCAAATATCGGGAACTACCGGTTTTTGATCCACTCTAAAAAATGGTGGTAGCCGCTCTTCATTTTTATTTTAGAAGCTGCTGTACAACATGCATTGAGCTCAAGAGAGTTGAGTTAGGTATTATGGGGCTAGTTGTTAAATTTCTTTAAATAAGACTCAGGTAAGATGTGCCCATTGAAGTAAAAGAGCTTATCGGAATGCAGCAAATGCAATACGTAGGTTTGCAGAACAAATGTTTTGCTGACTTTCATACTCAACAACACCAATATTTCCTTGTACTCTGAATCTACTTCCCAGTTTATGTTAATTGCTGCTTTTATTTCTTCTTATAAATTGTCATTTTCAATATTACATCGTAGGCAGAAAAAATTTTTGGTAAAAAAGTATGTACCCTCTGGTGCCTAGCGTCCCTTTTTAGGGACGATTTTTCTTTCTTAAGTAAAAAATTTATTTTTTACATGATAATTTTTTAACTATTTTTCCTGTCCATTAATCACTATTTGTAACCAGTATACAAAATATCGTTGAAAAAAAAATGTCAGTCATTAATGGGTTAAATGAAAATATACATACCTTCAAAAAATGCGTGCTGTCGTAACATTTAACGTCATTTATTTATGAGGCATATAAGTTCAGATCTTGATAATTTACAAACTAAGTAATTTTAATTTAAAACTAAATAATCATGGATATGATGGAACGTTATAGCCAAGAATAAATGCCATGCCATTACGCAGACGATTATACTCTTTTTTCATTTAAAGAATAAAATTTGCAAATCCAACAAATTATAGGGGTCGCTGTGGCCAGTATCCAAGTGCGGCGATTAAAGTTAAAACAAACGCATTCCGTAATGTATAAATTGTTTCTAAGCTTACTGAATGGCAATTTTTGTTCGTATGTAAGATTTTTTTGTGTTTTATTTTTTTGAAATGAATTTTTTAAATCTTGTGAATATTCTGTTTAACATAAAAGGCTATGAGAAATCTAGAAATATTACTAAACGTTAGAAAATAATTCTTATCACACAGTACCTCATTCTTTTTTGTGAGTTTCTTCCCCATTTTTTTTTTTTTTTGTTTTTTTTTTTTTTTT
>JAXGGA010014204.1:0-32807 GCA_038373865.1 Uloborus plumipes | reverse complement strand
TTAAAATGATAAAAATCATTCATGTTGTTTTTATGAGTTTTAAAACTAAAAAATTCAACATACCTTGTAAAAATTCTTGGTTCACAGATGCTTCTTTTCAATTTGAAAAGTTCAAGCTTGCTGAAATGCAAAGTTCGAACGGCAACGAGAACTACTTTTTATGAAAAACATTTATAATTGAAACTAAAAAGAGAGAGTAAAAAATACAAAACCACGCACACATATATTCGTTTTTGAAAGTTCGATGAAGTTCCAAAACACAAAAGGTAACAGTATTTTCCCCCATGCAAAACTACTCTTGCAAACAATATTGTCTTCGACCCGTCGGGCTCATATTGGCGCCATCGTAAGATAACAATATTTTTCTAACCGCAACCCCTTTTTTTGAAAAATGTGACGCACCGAATTGAAAAAAAATATAAAAGAATGAACGAAACAGGAGAAAAAAATCTCTACCCCTCCCCATCCAACCCCCACGATCCGCCAAAACTGAGAGTTGCCAGTAAAAACAAAATGCTTTGCACATAAAATTTTCGCGGGTCATCGCCGATGACTCGTACGACATTTAAGGGAAGCTGTGAAAGAATCTGATTGGCTGAAATGGCTGACAAGCGAAAAAACTTGCGCGCGCACACACAAAACCGATGCGGTATC
The DNA here is from genome assembly GCA_038373865.1 of Uloborus plumipes. Taxonomy (NCBI): domain Eukaryota; kingdom Metazoa; phylum Arthropoda; class Arachnida; order Araneae; family Uloboridae; genus Uloborus; species Uloborus plumipes. Next base: position 32,153 of record JAXGGA010014204.1, on the reverse strand, counting down.
TTTAGCGATGAGTGAAGGTCACGCCTAATCGTTTACTCAACAGATGGCACCACTAAAATAAAATTATTTGGAATATTAAATGATCCGAAAAAATAATCTGAAAATGAAATTTTAAAAACTTTAATTCTTCCAGTGCAAAACGAGGTTTGCCTTCAGGTCATCGGCGAATCGTTCGATAACTTGAGGCCTCGCTACTGATATATATATATATATATATATATATATATATATATATATATATATATATATATATATATATATATATATATATATATATATACTAGCTTAATACCCGGCGTTGCCCGGGTGCTTATTAATACAACATAGCATTCAGGGAAAATAAGTTTGAAAGAGTTCTATTCATATGGGTATAAAATAATTTGCATCAATCAGTCTCTCAGGTACAAACTTTGAAAAAAACTAAAATATTACAGAAAGTTAAACGTTTACAGAAAAATAGTCTTATCAAAAGGTGAAAATTAAAGAGAAATGTTGTCTGTGCTTTGCCGCGTCCACTGGCATGAAATATATGCACATGGAAGTGAAAAAATTGCATCAAATTCACCCGCCAAATTCAAAATATTAACTTTTCTCTATTAACTGTTCCCACCTACAAAGTAAAAATTATTATAACTCAATCTAATAAATCTGTCTGAAATAAATCTGTTTCTCGTTCTGAAGGCTTATCTCCATTACAGACGCAACTGTTGTCGCATTGCAAATTTGAAATTCAAATCCGTGGTTCTTTTTATAAAGTCCACATGAATTATGATTGTTTTTTACTTATTTCAATGCTAAAAGGAAATAGGTGAGCCTTAAATTGAAAATTCATTACTTTAATCGTAATCATTGTTGGAAAATACTAATATTTAAAAATCTTAAATTTCATCAATTTGAATACTAAAAGGCCTATCTCGATTACAATATAAATAGGCTAGATTCCTATAAAAGGGTCATTTTTTGACAAAAAATTTAAATTTGAGCTTTTTAGATTTTTTAAAATTTCAAGACCCCGCCTATGAGAATTCTAGGGCATCAAGGAACCTCTGTGTCAAGTTTGATGAAAATCTGACGCAAACTGTGGATTTGTATAGAGAACAAGTATATATATATACATACACTCATTTTTATAGATATAGATAGATATACAGGGTGTCCACTCCAATCGTGGACCAATAGCTAATTTCTAAACCGTTAGAGATAAACATATAGTTTATTTAGAAAAAAATCTCCAAATTACGAAAGAAATTTTGGGTCTATTCAATGTTTTTCAAAAAATCAAATTTTGAAAGAGTTACGAAATTTAAATTTTTATACAACCCCCCAGTCCTGTCAATCATATTTAGTAAAACATTCTTGACACTGTAACGTTTAAAACTAAAAAAAAATCACTCTTCTACGACAAAAATTGACCGAGTTATGACGTTTTGAAAAATCAAGATTTTGAAGGATTTCGCATACGGTCCCTAAAGCGATCTCTCGATGACGTCATGAAACAATGCAAAATCTTGATTTTTCAAAACGTCATAACTCGGTCAATTTTTGTCGTAGAAGAGTGATTTTTTTTTAGTTTTAAACGTTACAGTGTCAAGAATGTTTTACTAAATATGATTGATAGGACTGGGGGGCTGTATAAAAATTTAAATTTCGTAACTCTTTCAAAATTTGATTTTTTGAAAAACATTGAATAGACCCAAAATTCCTTTCGTAATTTGGAGATTTTTTCCTAAATAAACTATATGCTTATCTCTAACGGTTTAGAAATTAGCTATTGGTCCACGATTGGAGTGGACACCCTGTATATATATATATATATATATATATATATATATATATATATATATATATATATATATATATATATATATATATATATATATATATATATTATGGTGATACAAAGAATATTGACAAAATGACATGGAAGAATTTTGTCATTGAATTTTCACTCACATGTAACTAATGTAGAGCCTGCAGGAAATGCTCAAAAATTTTGTTAGATGCATTGAAACACGATTGGTACCTACGTTGCATGGAATGGCGTACATCTTCAAAGACACTAAGTCTCTCTCGAACACATGATATTGTCCACTGCGACTGTGGCTGTAGTGCCTACAAGCGTTTGCGACCCTCTGTCCCTATTCGATGTTTGATCCTTGTTGTATGAGTGATTGGACACATTATTTTATCCACTTTTGTTTAAATCACTTTGTATATATATTCGGATCTCATTTGACCAGGTAAATTTCTGCATTAACCGGTGAATATCAACGTTCACAAAGAATATATATATATATATATAAATATATATATATATATATATATATATATATATCATCACTATATATATATATATATATATATATATATATATATATATATCATCACTATATATATATATATATATATATATATATATATATATATATATATATATATATACAGGGTGTCCACTCCAATCGTGGACCAATAGCTAATTTCTAAACCGTTAGAGATAAGCATATAGTTTATTTAGGAAAAAATCTCCAATTTATGAAAGGAATTTTGGGTCTATTCAATGTTTTTCAAAAAATCAAATTTTGAAAGAGTTACGAAATTTAAATTTTTATACAACCCCCCAGTCCTATCAATCATATTTAGTAAAACATTCTTGACACTGTAACGTTTAAAACTAAAAAAAAATCACTGTTCTACGACAAAAATTGACCGAGTTATGACGTTTTGAAAAATCAAGATTTTGAATGATTTCGCATACGGTCCCTTAAGCGATCTCTCGATGACGTCATGAAATAATGCGAAATCTTGATTTTTCAAAACGTCATAACTCGGTCAATTTTTGTAGTAGAAGAGTGATTTTTTTTTAGTTTCAAACGTTACAGTGTCAAGAATGTTTTACTAAATATGATTGATAGGACTGGGGGGCTGTATAAAAATTTAAATTTCGTAACTCTTTCAAAATTTGATTTTTTGAAAAACATTGAATAGACCCAACATTCCTTTCATAATTTGGAGATTTTTTCCTAAATAAACTATATGCCTATCTCTAACGGTTTAGAAATTAGCTATTGGTCCACGATTGGAGTGGACACCCTGTATATATATATATATATATATATATATATATATATATATATATATATATATATATATATATATATATATATATATATATATATATATATATATATATATATATAGTGATACAAAAATATATCGAAAATGTCATCAGCGAAAGACCAAATATTTACCCTGAATCGCAGTTGAATGTTAACACACTCTTGTCTGTCTGTAAAAAGAAACGGTCGAATAGAATTACCGATTTTTTCCGGGTGGTTGAGTTCGTGACAGTTGATGATGTTAATGGTTAGTGCGGTGAGTGTCCATAGAATATTTTCAAGTACGATTGGTCAAACGGGACTGTATTACAACACTTCTGGTTAGTCGCTGGTGAGCCCAAGTTAACCGGACCCCCTATTCGAACACAGTTCAGTCGCAATATTTGAAGCTGTTAAGAAAAAGTAAAAACGTTTCGCTCTCAAAAATAGAAATAAGAATTTCTTCGTTAAGAGAAATTACTAAATGGTAGGATAAACCTCCAACTATTATAAGGGCCTAAATTATCTGTTTTAAATCTAAAAGTATTGTCCAAAATAAAATGAAAGGATGTGTCAAACATATCCAGTCTTCTCTATTTGATATATCTACCTGTAGTTTGTTATTTTAAACTGTAAGTAAACTTTACCTTATGGATACTTTTTTCAAGTTATTAACATTTTTGTAAAGATTAAAAATCGAAATCCTCCCACACAGAGTATTCGCTTCGCAAACTTATTCATATTGCGGAGATAAATTAAAAACAACAATCCCCTTTAGCAACTTATATCGAACTACATTCATTTCTCGCCGCCTGGTCGAGGGAAGTCATTAATCGGATCGATGTATAGAAAAATTGATCCGCCCCCACAGACTGTTCTACCAGTGGGGCAACAAATTTTTGGCAACAATGTGTCTCGATTTTCTGGCTTCATCGATACCGCTGGTGAGGACTTCATCATCGATAGGAAATTCGCTTCCGCCTCCAGGGAAGGGTCGATTATTAATCAGGCAACTTTAACTGCGACCATATGGGGATGAAATGAGAGCTTAATGATCTTCGAAGAAACTCGATGGAACGATTTATGGATACTTTCGCAACTGACACCCACATCCCTTTTTCAAAACCCTTAATCGGAGGGTTTGGTATTTCAAGCCAGGTGTACCAGCACGAGGAAATGTATTGAGATCATTCGGAATATTTACGATTCAAATGGAATTGCTTTTAAACACACGATCCGAAGCATTCATTTGGAAAATTAACTGTTTCAAAAGGCTTGAGAGTCAAATGAAGATACCTTTCAAAACACGTACCGAAGAATACATTTTGAAAAATTGAGTTGTGTTACTAAGCTGTTAATAAGTATCTTACGCTCTTCTCCATGTACAGAGTAAAATCAAGTTTTTTTTTGAAATAAAGACTAAGTTTCTTAATGGTTACGAGCAGCATCATTTCATTTTAAGTATTATTATTATTATTTGACGAAAAAGAAATTGACATGGCATTTATATATACAGTGGAACCTCGGTAACTCGACACTCCACAGGACCACAAAAATATGTCGAATTAAGCGGTTGTCAATTTACCGAGGTTTCACAACTTCAACTCTTGTAGTGTTTTCTGATTGCTTATTTTCTAGTGCTTAGCGTCAACGCTATGAAAGATAAGTTCAGGAAATGATTTTTCCTCTCTTTCTTTTTTATTTATTTATTTGTTTACTTTTTCTTTTTTAAGAAGAGTAGGACAAATAAATAGGACGATTTTGAATACCTTATTAGGAATAAATCCATAAATTTCGCAAACAGAAAAACCCTACTCACACTTGTTTGAGAAACATGTGTCGTGTTGGTGCTGCCTATAGTCCCTATATAGGGTTATAGTTCTATACAGGGACTCTAGTGCTGCCTTGTTTCTCTTCTGGAACTGCCTGGGGTACATTTCTCCAACCCCTTCCCAGCCTTGAGACTGCACACCAGCAGCACAAAGTGCGGTGGCTGTCTCCTCTGGGTACAAGTTGGAATTCTCAAAAAGAGGGAAAACAATGAATTAACTGACTTGTAAACAGCAGAATTCTCGGAAAAGGTAAATATAAAGAATATCTTTAGCAAAAAGTGGACAAAATAGCAAAGTGAGTATCGACTTATAGAGGTTTCTGTAAATGTGTGTCAAGTTGAAGAGATGCACATGCACACCCATTGAAATTAACATTAGACCAACCGTTGGAAAAAAAACTGTCGACTTACCGGGGTACTCGAGTTATCCGCGTGTCAAGTTCCCGAAGTTTCACTGCATATATATCTTTTCCCACACTTATAAACGTTTAGGAGTAAATCTGGTTGGTTGGAAAAAAATGGACTTGAAACATAAATCTCGTTTAACGTTCTCACACACAAACATGATACTCGTATAATTAATTATCTTACGTGATTCTGAAGGATAGGCCATTCTTATGAACTTTCTTCGAATATAAGTAAAATTGTCAAAAATTATTTATGTGCCACTCTTAATACTCAGTCGTGCCACATTCTGGCACGCGTGCCGCTCGTTGGTCATCCCTGGTGTAATGTGTAAGAAGTTATCACTATTGCAAAGGCTAATGGCTACACTAAGAACTGGTCACTACAGGGGAATGAAGATTGATAGGAAAGGTTGAATGACTGGCATTAATTGTGATAACTGTGTAGATACAGAGCTAACGCCTTCTCATATCTTTGACTGTCTAGCTATTGTTGCTGTTTGCAAGAAATAGGGGTTCAACTTTTACCAATAAACCTTTACGAGGATAACTTTCAGCAGCTTGACTAGACTATCATCTGGGCCCATGGTACTATTGTTGTCTCGTTATATTCTGTACTGAAGAAAAGGTTTTCTTTGTTAGATTTGACAGCTAAACTGATTCTCAATGTCATATTAACTTTTTTTTTGGTTGATAAACTATTTTACTCTTGTATATGCACTTAGTTTTAGACATTCCAATATAAAGACACTCAAGAAATATTTGCTGCATACCAGACAAATTTTTTAAATAAAATTCGCATATGTAAAACTTGAATTTTAATGGTAATGCGGGAGTGATAGTTCATACCCGTCACTTACGTGAGAGAACAGTTTGTATTCGACACAAAGATTACCACATGTGCTTCATGCCACTAACAACTTTAAATAGCCTACAGATAAAAATTTAAAATTAGCCTTACATTTGTTTAACAGCAATGAAAAATGATACTGAAAGCTTTTCTACATTTTTCCTCTGTACCTTTTTTCAAAATTCATTCACCTAGATGTGTTTCAGTCGGTATCATCCACCAATGAATGGTTAACGACACTAACAATCGCCCGATTCCCAATTTGACAACAGCATTTATAGCACATCGTGGAATGGGCCGAGCTATATTTAATGTTGTCACAAAAATCTCCGTCCTGGGGCGTGATCCCCGGTGGCGACCTTGGGCGACGCCCTCGTCTTGTGCTCCGACGAATCGACCTTCGGGATCACCATGGAAACTCCCGGAAACACAGAGGGAGAAGTGGACTCGCCTTGTTCCCCGGGTGATTAACATCGGCCATTACAAGGAGGACCCCTCGCCGGGGCTTAGAGATGAATGTGTGCTGCTCGAGTGCCGAGCCTCGAAGGCTTCCGATGAACGCCAATCGGGCCATGCACATTCTAATGAGTGCATCAATTTACTGCAGCCAGGACTTGGTGCCACAGAGCACTTGCCTAGTTTGAAGTTTTAAAATTTTAAAATGTTTTACTGACAAGATTCCCTTTCTCCCTATTTCGTCACCTTACAAAACAACAAATCTCCAAACTTGCTTATAAATCTAAGTACTTAAACTTTTAAAGTTAATCACTAGTTAATATCGGATTTCGAAAGCTGAGATTTAAGTCACATACCATTAAACTAAATAACTATTCATTCAGGACTTTCAGAGGAACCAAACAAAATCGGTCAACCAAAAGTCGTTTTGTCCATTCTCTGAGTTTGTTGTTACGTGGACAATGAAGTGACGTAGCGGATCCGCAACAATGCTTTCAAACGATAAATTGCAGTAAATTACAACTGCGGGTAGCATTAACTAATCTCCATGTCTGCCCCACTTCCTTTCCACCTATAACAAGATAAGACGACAAAATAAATCCACAAAAAAAGAGAAAAAAACACGTTTGTAAGTAAACAGTTCGACCTACATGGTTTTTCATAATCGACACAGAGTCAGTCCCATGAGATCAAATAACTTCTGCCGTTCCCCCTGATGACACTGGTTCAATTACGGATATGGGCTGTACTTGACCACTTTGGCGCCATGTTTTTCCACCTGGCAATCCTAAGCCTTCTTCTGAAAAGTTGGGGGAAAAGATGACTACAAATTAACAAAAATAGTTCATAGCGGGAGAAAAAGTTACAACATGTAATTTGCGCTTTTCGCTCTGAAGACAAAAACTCCTTTGTTAGCGCCGCTAAAGTGAGACATTCCCTTTCTCTTCTAACTCAACGGGTTCTACAACTTGTCTCGATATCACCCGTGCCATACTTCAGCTCATCGTTTTGAAATGTAACGACTGCAACACAGTGTTTCGAAATCGAAAGCTTCCGGGGGGAAAGAGTTATCACTGACCCAAAATTCGGGAAAAATATTTCAATTATAATCATTTTTAGTTAGCGAGCAACATTAAAAGTATTATACTAACTAGTTTGTGTACTTCAGTAGGTATGTTCAAATAGAAGAGCAACCAGTTAATGCGGACTAACTGGTAACTAACCAGGGACGTTCTAACAACTTACCTGTTAGCCGATCATACTCGAAAGCAATTAAGGGACACTCACCGCTCTAACCAATGACTTCATCAAACGTCGAAAATCAACTGCCCTGATTAACCGGTAACCTCTAAAGATGACCGGCGGTGGTCTTTTTCAGTAAGTGCTGTGCTCCATAATTTAAACGTAAAATCTGTAATTTTATAAAATTATAAATTATTTTCGCCTTTTATAGCAGACATCTGAACCTCAACTTGTTTGTTTTTTGAGATGGATAATAGCTGTTTTTCCAAATGTAGTTTTTTTACACGTTCAGCTATTTATTTCAAAGCTTACTTGAAGCTTACATTTGAAGCATTTGTAGCTCCAAATGATGGAAAGATATAAATGTAGTTGAAAATTTTATATCTACAAAGACAGCCGCTAATATGTTTTCAAACATGGAAATGACTCCCTGTTTCTCGACTTCGACATCTATCCATCGAAGAAGCACAGACATTTCCATACGCTTTTCTTTAATTTGCATTGCATTGCGTTCCACTAACTTCGAATAAAGTCGAAGAACATTTCCGAAGCGTCAACTTTCAAAACGGAACGATTGAGAATGCAGCGAAATCTCCAGAATATTCCATGAATTTGATCTAGAGATGACAAACGAACACGTGCCCAGATAAGTTGAATAAGTGAACAACATTTTTCACGACTTGTAAAGAATATCTGTATTTTATGTGCTTTTCCTTCTGCGCTCTTCCTCCACCATGCACTGCTTTCCAAAATCTTTCTTCGGCATCCATTTTCATTCCATATCTCCCTTCAAGAAACGGCAATGCTCCCATGCAAATTCGTCGCCAGCGAAAATTACCATAGAAAAGACCCCCGCATAAAACAGAATGTTCGCCCGAAGAACAATCAATTCTCCTGACCTATTGGCGAGAAACATTTCCCCTCCTGCTCAGATGGGAGAAATCTTTAGAAAGTTTCTTCAGGGTCAAATGCAGTATCGGTCGGATACGGCGAGCACAGATCCTCAAATTAGAATAAAGGCGAAAACCTTCTTCCGCGTTAAAAGGTTTACTTTGAAAGCATTTTTACCCTGAATTCGAAAATACTTTTAAAAGGCTGTTTTATGTGCCGAATTCCGTAAGATATTTTTCAGTTTATTTTTACTTTATTCATGTACCATTGATACGAAAATACAGTAAAGCTGTAGTAAATGACTGACTCAAACCATTGCGCAGATGTTTTGCCTTAATTTACTGTACGAAATCAACAAAAAGATGTTGATCCTCAAGTGAAAATTGATGAAATGATGTATAAGCTGTTGTAATGAAACGCTGATGTAACACATGGCTAATAATCACGTAAGCGATAGGGTAATAAGTTGCTCACATTTAAATAAAATTAGTTGATGAAAAGTACAGTTAATATGTCGTTAAGTGAAACTTATATTAGATTGGTCGATAATTCTGAATTATTAATTTTAACTGATTTAATGACAAATATAATATTAAAATAAAATGTGTATCAAATTAAAAAACAAAGGAATAGTCGAAATAGGTAATGGCAAATGAAAGTAAATTTAAATTCGGAGAAAACAAATATATTTTGCCTCTATGTCAGTGGTTCCCAACCTGGGGGCGACTGCCCCAACGGGGCGATCTGACTCCTAAAAGAGGAGGTAACTGTTTAATGCGCTATAGGGGGAAATGATTATTTAGAAAAGAAAACAGTAGTAATAAAATGGTAGCCAAAATCAAAACTGTAAACATGTACGAAAACGGTTGTTCATAGTTCAGACAATTAATCACAAGTTAAGAAAGAAACAAATTGAAGTTCAAGAACTTCCTCCTTGCACCTCGGATGAACCTAAAGAGTACTTTGTCATTCATTGTCAATTTTAGTAATTTTCAGATTTTCAGCTTATTTTCCTTCAAATTTTTAGTTTCAAAGATTTTATTTCCCCCAGATTCCAATGTAGAAAAGAAAATAATTTCTTGAAAAAAGTACTTCTGTTTTTTGAAAAGTATGTCGATGATCTTAATTAACTGTTACCTTTCAAATGCTTATCAGTTCGCTTTGTGAAAGAAAAATAAGTTAAAGCTATTTTATTTATTCATATTTTTAGTTTTAAAAGTGATTGGTTATAATTGCTTTATTCCGTACATATAACTTCAAATTAAAGTTAGGTACTTAAATTTTTAATAATATAAATGTTCACTTGGACCAAATTATGGTTTTTTCGAGGAAGAAAGGGGGAGTGGATAGGTGTCAGTCAGTCTTGAACTGGGCAATGAGCTCAATAAAGTTGGGAATTACTGCTCTATATGTTACCCACTTAAAGTAGAACAGTCAGTGGGGGATTTACCACGTCACAATTCCGATGAACCCCCACTATCATAGGGATGTTCAAAAATGCAGGTAACAAATATTTTACACTTTTATGATGGACAAAGTGACCCTCAAAAATGCATTAAGACGAACCCACAAATATACAAATCCGCCACTGGTAACACTCAATCTCTTTATCGCCATTTGCATCCTTATCGTTTAAATCGTCGCCCCAGAACAACATCAGGATAACTTTCTGTTATTTTTAACATGAAAGATGCCTTACTGTTGCTCTGAGGCTACAGTATAGAGAAGTTGATTTATTGTTTATCTCTGTTATATCAGTCCTTTATGTTGTATTTTGTTTGCTCATATTTTAAAGAGGATTGGATCTCCGAACGTAGTGAATTGGCTTACTGTCATGCCACACGTTGCTACAACATATCCCTGAGAAAAATTGGACATACTTGCGGCAAAAGTTAGATCAAATTAATCATTATTATGGAAAATGTTGAAAAATGTGCATGAATATAACTCCGGAAGAAATTGTCATTAGCTGCATGGTTTCTAACAGACATTTCGGAATCATATCCATGATGTGCCCATTTATTTATTTATTTCGGAAAACATCTTCCGATTAACATAAGATTCTCCAGAATCAAATGGTTTCATTATTTCAACATGCAATAAGCTTACGATGACTCTTATTTTTCCAATAAAACTTCTGATCTTTTCCCGACGACAGAAAAGATGAGCATTCTTCATTTGCTAATTTGAGGAAAACATTTGGTTTTTCTTTACTTAATTCTCCAAGAAGACAGTCTTCTCCGATAACAACACAGAAACATCCAGTTTGTCCTCCTGCCAATGCCAGTCTCGCGATCCCACGCTAAAATCTAATTCGGAAAATGCAAATAATTTGCTGGACTGGGCCAAAAAATTTCCCCCATCATTCGGATGCCTTTTTAACTGGCATTTGCGCAGTCTCCAACCTACTTTACATAACCATCCTCTTGGAACGTCAAATGCGCTTCGAAGCTCGGTTATGGAAGAAAAAGTAGGAAACTCTGAACAGTTTCCTTAAAGCAGTTTACGCAAATGGTTGTCTTTTAAAGAAATTCCGCGCGATTTATTGCTTTTTTTCTCCCTCCAACCCTCCCTCTTCTATGTGTTATTCGAAGAGGACGAAGCTTCCTTTGGGAGGCGATATCCATGCAAATGTATCCAGATTTGTTAAGATGGAAATGTGTGTTGAAATAAGTATGAGTGATGATTATGTGTAAGAGAAACTACAGCAGAATGACTTTCCTTTTTGCAGCAGAATGACTTTCCTTCCAAGAAAAAGAAGTTTTAGAGTTCTTTATGAGATGCAAAGTAGCATTTTGATATAGTTCATGTTTATTTTTCTGTAATTTTACCGTTTTTAAGAAAACGAAAACGATCTCGTGTGTGTATGTAACGTTGCTTTTTCAATTGTTAGTGTACACAAGCAGGTTTTGACATTGAAGGTTTAAAATTTGATCATTCAATATCGCTTTTGTTTGAACGAAATGGAAGCGGTGTCAGCTATAGTTGGGTCAATATCTCATCAGGAAGCCATACGATAGTGTAAACATATGAAATACATAAACAAGTGGCATTTGAAAGAGCATAAGTAAAACAAGTATTTTTTTTTATTTCAAATTGAAAATTAAATGTTTTTGCTTACACACAATAAGGCTTCAATAAAATTCATTTTTCAAATATCCATAATCCATGACATTTTTATTTCAAGATCAAAGACTATATGTTTCATTTTCTATATAAGAGCTGATGTTAGCTACTTTTTTGTACTTATTCATATTGGTTTTCCTGGTTTATTGAGAAACATGTGCAACGAATATCATTTCTAATTAACACATGATAATTAACACTTAAATTAGTTCAGTAAAATAAACTTAAAAGACCCAAAATTCTAAAATGCATTGTTATCATGAATAAAAAGATAAAACCAGGCCCATCATTTCAAATTTTTCCAGTGGGGGGGGGGGGGGCAAAAGGTGAAAACGCAATGCAATTTCATCGGAAAACTACAAAAACCGCGCCCACCTATATGTAAATACATTGATTTCTCAAAGCCTATATGTGGGGGACGACTGACCCCCCTCCTGACCCCTAAATGACGGGCATGGATAAAAGTTTAATTTCGTTGTAAAGTTGTTTTTCCTCTTTAAAAAGTTCTCTGCTTTCCACATCATAGGCTTGATAGTAGCTCTGAACTTCAACACGCAGAAGTGAAGGATTGACTAAAAATGGGAATGAGATGTCTTGCCAGATTCAGACGGTGAAATCTGGAGGTAGTTTTAATTTCTTGCCAAGTCTTTTTGGTCAAATGCCATGATTTTTCCGTCAAAAAAAGTCTCAGCATGCTCTTTCGAATGGTACCATTTTTAACTTTTTTCTTTTTTGCATAAGTCATATGGTTCCCTGGTAAGGGAACTGTACGACGCAATAATCAGTAAACTAAGTTAATAATTGGATAAGTAATAATGAGCTTTTGAACAATCTAGTGTGGATACCACATCACTTCCTTGTACGCTTAACAAAATAAGAAAGTATTTTAAGTCTCATAATAAATCTGATAGTAATCATGAATCATATGTCATGAATAATAACAGAACTGAGACATTTTTCAGTTACAAAATTCGTTTAACTGCATAGAATAAAATAATAAAAAAGGTAACAGAAGATTTGCTTGGCCAACACTAGGCAAGTGGTATAAAACACTCACGCAACAAAAAGAACTAGGATTCTATGATGCTCTAGGAAAAAAGATACTGAGATGGAAAACTACTATTTTGTACAAAAAAAGAGTAGTTTCTTTTTAGAACACCACTCGCTACCAAAAGAAGATGGTATGCAACTACACGTTTTACAAGTTTGAAATTCAAAATTTTAGCTTTCTGCTGTTTTTCGTAATGCGAAATTTTTCACACATAAGCACATATATAGCATACAGATACGTCTCGACGAAACTTTGCCAAGATGACTTCAGGGATGGTTAAAATGCACATTTAGGAATCACTTGAAAAATTTCCGTCTTAGGCTCCGTCTCCAAATTTTAGAGCCTTCGACTGGAACTCTGCTCTGACTATACGCATCACTGACAGGTCGGGAAAGGAAAGACCGTCTTCGGCTCTTGAAATTTCTAAGTCTTCAACTCCCGACTTCACCTCCAACCAGGGGTGCTCATATATAGTATAGGTTCTTGCAGAGCTACATGCAATGATCCCAAAAAAGACTTGTTTCGCCACGGCCGTAAAGTTAAAAGGTTTTTTTTGTTGACTTAAAAAGGCAGAACATAGAAGGGGGCCTCCAAAGTATTGTAGGCCTTGGGACTCACTTTTAGTTAGTCGGGCCCTGATTACAAGCTTGTTTTAGAAGATTAATCTGGAACAAAGGACCATGGTCAAGTAAAAACCCTCACTGTACTGTAGAGCCTTTAAGATTGAATGAATTCAAAAGCTGACAAAGTTTCTAAACTAAATGATTGATAAGGGATTAGTACTTCAGAGAAATCACAAAAGAAAAGCCATTTTTTCCAACAAATACCCCGACAGAAAAGCAGTTCGAAAACAATTCATCCTCTTAAAAGATATTAATGGGTAAACATCGACATCCCAGTCCTCCGCTCGCCGAGGAATGTTTATCCAATTTGTCTACGGAGGCTCCGGCTGCATTTGGAAACCGTAAACGATGGAGGACGGAAACAAAAGACGCTCTGACGAATCGTAATCACTTCAGCTGAACATCGTTTCTTCCTGCTGGGGTGCGGGGGGGGGGGAGAAATTCTGAAACGCGAATTGAAAGTAGGTTCGTTTTGATTTCCTCCCTCGACGACCGAGTCACGAAGTGCCGAAATTTTAATGGCATCGGATTATTCCGTTTTTCCATCAAATAAAATTAATGCATTTATTGTTTAAGGAATTCGCAGTTGGGATGGTGTTTCGGGAAGTGCTACATTAGAATTGATATTTAATGTGCATTGTAGTCATATAATGATCTGATGATTTGCAAACAATGTTTTGACGACTGAGAGAAAACGTGACTATTTCGATCGAATTTCTTCTGAAAAAGTGAACTCTCGATGCGAGCTCGGGCTAAATGTTCAGAATTTTTACCCAAAATTCTTTGAGCCTAACTCCGATAATTGTGATAAAATACAAATATCATTTTGACTTATGTGAAATTAGTAAGTAAAAAGTCTTAGAGAATGGAATAATTTGTGATAAAATTTGATTTAAAGTTGAATAATTGTAGCTACAACAAATGATATTCTTCAATGTTTATTTGGAGAAGATGTCTTTCACATTTTCCGCCATTTACTGAAACTCCCTGTAAATATTAAAACAATATGTTCATGATAACTTGCGCCTTGACAATACAGAACTGGAATGACTTAATCATTACTGCTAGTATTGGTTATTTTTTCATTTGTTGAACCAAAGTTACGAACAAAAAGACCAGAGTTACACCAACTGATGGTACGTAAACATAGTATTGTTACCGCTACTAAGCCAAGTATAAAAGCAGAACTACATATAAAACATCTCTAGCTAGGTCACACCATTCAGAGATTGTAGTTTCGTTCTAATTAGAACTCATCAGTCTGGAATAGGTAGTAACATTTTTCGTTGAACAGCAGTTTGTTTGGCTTTCTTTGCTTCTGCAAGGTGTTCTCTGCCTCCTGCTTGGTTACTACCTAATCCAGACTGATTAGCTCTAATAAGTTGGAAATTGCAATATCTGGATTGTATAACCAAACTAACGGTACCCTGTTAAAACTACAGGTTTTACAAGGCACCTTTCAGGGTAAAACGCTGTAACACCAGCGGCACCCCTGAAGGGTGCCACTTGACTCTCTATGCTACCCTTGAAGGTAACATTTGGCTCTTTAGGTTGCCACGTGTCACCCATGGGGTGCCATAAGACACCCATAGGGTGCCACATGGAGCCAAATAGCACTTTCAAGGGTGCCATAGGGTCATAGGGAGTCAAGTGGCACCCTCAGGGGGTGTCGCTGGTGCTACAGTGTTTCGTCCTTAAAGGTACCTTGTGCAAATTGTAGATTTAACAATGTGTATTAGAAATAGTTTTGAAAGTTTAACAGATAATCCCATTCATTCATTCATTACTATCTCTTTTTTCCAGAGCGCCCTCCTTCGGAAGCCAGTTTCACCGGATCGGAGTACCTGCACTTCGGGGTCGGGGGAGGCGGCGGAGAGCCCCTGGTGGGGGCGAGCGACCGACTCTCCCTGCAGTTCAGAAGCAGGCAGTCCGCCGGCCTGCTGTTCTTGGCGCAGCACGGGGACGACTTTCTGCACGTGGCCCTGAAGGGCGGCGGGGTGGCCGTGCACGTCAAAATCGGCTCCGGGAACGTCGAGAAGGTGGTGCGACCAGCCAAGGTCCGCTTCGACGACAACCAGTGGCACAGGATTGTCGTTCACAGGAAAGTTCGAGAGGTAAGATACCGTATTTATTTTTAAAACTGTATATATGTATACTATATTTGTTTTTTTTTTTTTTTTTTCTTTAATTTTGCAAATATTCTAATCAATGCAAGCTCGCACAAACGCATAGAATAAACAAAAAATCTCGTTCAGCTTAATAGAAATTTTTCCAATGATGAAGTGTTTTAATTGTCATGGGAGATTTCATGAGTTATTGACTTGTTATTTCATTGTCAAAATTCTGAAAAAAAAAAAATTTCATTCCAAAATGTATGTCTTCAATACACAAATTTTGTTTCTTTATTTTACATACATTGAGAATTATGTAATTATTTGTTTTTCCTTTGTACTGTTTTTGTATTGTTTAAAAATTTCTGCACCCACAACCAGAGCATAATTTGCATAAGAACTAGCAAAACTTATCTCCTTATTTTGTAAATTAGTCGAAATTTCATTACGGATAAATATTGACGGATCTATATTAAAATTCCAATGAATTATAGCTCCCTTGCACTTATTTGTTATGATATTAAAAGCTCTTATTAGTATCCTTAGTTTACCTTTACTAGAAACTAATCCCTGTTTACAACCAATCAAATACGAAGACGTTTGATCCATAATTGTTTTAGTATATAGCAATTTGAACAAACAGTGTAAATCAGTTGAAACAGGACTTGTTGCAAAAAGGAGGTAGCTCCAAAGTTTAATTTTCAAAAAGTCTGCGTTAAAGCTTGAAAACTAAATTACATCATTCCTTTTATTTATTTTTTTTTCTTTCATGTATTTTACTCTTGTATAACTGTACTAAAAAATCATGCAAGGGTATTAAAATGTAAAAAGAAAAGTGGATTGGTCATTGGTGTTTCCTGCAAACCTGTTGAAAACATCAAAATTAGCGCCTTTCTGCAGCAAACTTTTCATTTTTGTAAAATGTTTCCACAAAACTTTCCATTTATATTGAAACTTTTAACTGTATTAAGCCGGTCATTATTTTCAATGGTTTCAGTTCCTTGAATTTAATCCAAAAGTTAATAAATGATTGGATAATTAATAAATTCGGATATTTCTGATCCGAAGTTAGCTAATGATATCCTGCTTTGGAAAAAAATCCACCCTGAAATCATCAAAATTTTAATTGCGGCAACTGTTTATGGATATAATATCTTAAATACGTCATCCTCTTATTTACCTAAAAATAACTGATTACACAGAATAAACATACTATTTTTACATTCTCCATGTCAAAAACATCTCTGCAGACAACATTTAAAAACTAAAAAAACTTGTATTCACTTTGATGGTTTCGGTACTCTAAGGCATGTAAACTTCACAAAAACCTGAACAAAATGATTCGTCAAGAAGAAAATAGCTTTGCAGTTTTGCAAAGTACTTGTCTTCGCATCATATTCAGTGATATGCGCCGCGGGGATTTTTTATCCAAAAAAGACACAAAACTTTCGATGTCGAGCAAAAAAGCTGAAATTTAAGAAATTCCTCCAAAGCGAAAGGAATAGGATCTTTTAATCAGAGAAAATGCTTCGAACATTTGTGCACAAAGTGGTTAAAATGGAGTTCGGGACATTAAATTAGTCTTTTATGCACGTGGAAGGCTTTTCTTCTGAGATTGAGTTTAGAAAATAAGTAACCACAGTTTCTAAACGCCACAGGAAGCCAAGCTTTCATCCATTATCTCAAATCTTTTAAATCGCTTTAAAAAAATATATTTTGTTCACTAGTTTTAAAGATTTTCGTCATCGAATAGCCTCCAGCCGTTTTTCTCTTTGTATTCATTCTTAAAGAAACAAGTAAAGAATTCGAATTGCAAACCAAAATATCAAGCAACGAAAGTCTGAAGCTAAATTTGCCCACGAATAGAATAATGATCAGTTCGAATTTGGTCGAATTTTTTTATGATTCGTTTGCCATCAAAACGAGAAAAAATGACAAGGAAGAACAGTTCGTTGACTTTATTATGTCATTTCACGGAGCTCCTTGCAAATATATTAAAGAAGATACGCATCCGATTTCATCTTCTTTGGGAAAGATTTGCTAGGACGATGACCCCAAATTCTTTATAGTGCTGCAGTAAGGAAATATAAGTAGATTATTTATAACATAAACTGATGTATGGAACCCTTTGTGTAACAATGTTATTAATGAAGAAACAGCTTTGCCATTTCTTCGAAATTTCAGATGAATAGAATTGTCTTATTTCCTGAATCTGAATTCGAGTTTTTCCTTCTTTGAGGAAAGAAAAACAAGTGGTATTTTATAAGACTAAAGCTGATACATTTGACAATATCAAATATCGCACTTTTCAGTTACTGTTAATCAGAGTTGCTTATTATATTCTCTGTTTAAACTTCTTATGTGTTGAAGTGCACTTCAGTTATTTTGTACAATACATCCGTAGTAGCATCATCTCATCGGCCGATGATCGGCCATTCATCGAAACACGATGAAATTCTCATCGGCCGATGATCCAATATGCCTCATCGGCCAAACAGAATCCGAGCAGCAAAATTCGATGAGTATTGCTCGAAATACGATGAGATTTGGAGCAATTTACGAGCATAACAGTCGCGTGCCGATGAATTTCATCGGGAACTTGATCGGAAGGTAATCGTTTTCCGATGGAATATAGGTCGGCTTATTTTCATCGGGAAAGTTGATCGGAAGGATATCGCTTTCCGATGAAAAGTAGCTCATCGAAAACCATGCTCGGATACTGATCGGAACGATGTCATCGTGCGTTATGGATCAGTTTACGAGGAGTTCAAAGATCGGCCGAGCAAAATCCGATGAGTTGATGCTACTTGGGATAGGTAGTTATTTCAGGAAAAACCTTGTTAATGGTAAGAGTATTATTGCACATTAAGAGTTCTACAGTTTAAATTAACTATGCAGTGTACTAAACGCTAATTATTTAATGGTATCGGATTATGATTTGTTGCAGCAGACGTTACTTTAATGGAATTTTAGGATTACATAGAATATTACCGCTATTAGACCCCCCCCCCTGCTCCCCTTATGAACAAATGGAAATAACTATTCATTTAATAATTCATCATTTGAATAATTGACAATTAATGCGTAAAACAAGTTAAAATTGAGACAATGATCAGGATAGTACATTTCATAGCATACGACGACAGAAATATCTATAATTGAGATTCTTCATCATTCCGAATTTAATAGAACAGTGATACTCAACCCACGACCCGCGAGTCACATTCGACCCGTAAATCTGATCTGCGTGGCCCGCTATGTTTAATGTCAGAAATCTGAAAGCTCGATTAATAGCAATGTTACAAGTTTAAACTAAATGTGCAGCGGTTGGTTTCTGAAAAACAGATGCATTTAAAAAAAAAGAAGCATCAAGTAGTGATAACAATAACTGTTAGGCTTTTTTTTCCATATTTTTCAACTTTATTTTGAACATTTTTAAATATTCTGATACTTTATTTGGATTCTGACAGAAGAGAACCATTTAATATCAAGTGCTGTCCTCATATAGAAAAAGGTTTAGGCACTACTGGCATAGAAGACCCCAACAGATAATTTTTTTTTAACAATCAGCAGATTAAGAAACTCAAAAATAGTTTGCGAAATAAATCGACATTATATTAATCGTAAAACCTTAATCAACGACAGAGATGTGTTTAAAAATTAGATTCTAAACTTTAAAATTGCAAGTAATACTACCTGTTTATTACATCCCAGAAAATGCGGTACAGATCTCCGCTAGTTAAACTTAATGATATTTTTTCTTTAAAAAAAGTTTTTTTTTTCGCAGTCTAAACTAAGAAATGGCGTGCAGATTTTCTCTCAACAGTCTGCCACGTGCGTCGCAGAGTCACGCTGCTTCTGCTACCGGGTGAAAGATTTTTTTTTTTCAACAGAATCAATTGTTTGGCATACATTTTACATGAATGTTTTAATTTATGTTTGACGCATCTTTGTTCTTAATAAAATCATGTTCCCATATCTGAGCTGATATCAGAAACGCAGTTGCTTCTCGTCCCCGTTATTTACAAAAAAAATAGCTAAAATACATCGCTAAATGAGTGCCTCTTCACTATAACCTTAACCTTTTTTAACATCACCAATCTATTTAATACAAAGCGTTTTTTTA
This sequence comes from Uloborus plumipes, assembly GCA_038373865.1. Lineage (NCBI taxonomy): Eukaryota > Metazoa > Arthropoda > Arachnida > Araneae > Uloboridae > Uloborus > Uloborus plumipes. Next base: position 12,347 of record JAXGGA010014204.1, on the reverse strand, counting down.
TTGACCGACATTATATATAGAACCTGTGGAATATACCTGTGCTTACCTTAGGCAATATTTTTTGTCGTTTTCTATCTATTTTTATAGGAATATATATAATACCTCTGCTTACCCGATTACCTTTTTTTTTCTGCTCTCTCTCTCTCTCTCTCTTATCTATTTTTCTTCTGCTCTCTAATTAGATTTTTGCCTTCTTCTTTAATCTGTCTGTTTTTGCTCTCCTTATTTATTCGTACTTCCTTTATTTTCTTGTCTGCAACTTTGTTTTGATCTATCAGGTTGTGACTGAAAATGTATGAAGTGTACTTAGAGTTTTTCAAATCTCAAGTGAAAAAAAATAGAGCTTCAACAATAAATTGTGCGCCTAATTCCTTGTTTTGTCAAAAGTGGAGTGCACAATAAATTATTTCAGTAAAAGTACTTTAATACAGCAAGAGAAAATTTCTACATGTTTAAAAAATATATGAAACCCTTTCTACATCACAATGCCACAAGATTTCTATCATTATGATATTTCACAGAATGTTACAAAGCAAGAAGAATATACAACACCTTCCAAACTCTTATTTCAGAATATTTTAATGATACAATTAGCTCATCATAGTATTGCCATCATTTATTTTCATATAAAATTAAGAGCAGAAAAAACCTTATTTCATTTCATACTTGTGATACACTAGGTGGCCAAAAGTATCCGGACACTTTCAAAAATTCACATTTTTACATATAGCTCGAGAAGTAAGTGATCAATTGTGAGCTCGGAATAAGCTATGCATTTCAGTAATTAATTAGCATACTATGTATAATTACTGTACAAATTCAAATGAACGTACCACTCTTACTTCCGAAGATATGAAACATTTTTTAAAAAACGGCAGTTTTATTTGAAGGGTTTTTGCTCATAACACGCAGAGTTTTTGATCAAAAGTTATCACAACTTCAGGAAAGATGACAAAATACAAGAGAAAGAACATACTAAAACCGTAAATAAAAATATTAAAAATTCGATGAGATATGAACGTTAAAAGGAAATAATTTTTCAGGGCGCATGCGCGAACGACAGAAATTTATAACTACAAGAATATTGTAGCCTGATTTATACTGCATCTTATAAAAAAAGTTCCAGTTGAATATCATGAAAAATGAAAAAGATATCAGCGATCTAGTGAGCTGTATTTCATTCATTCGCAGACAATACATAAATAGTGAGGGTCTGTTCACAAAGAGCTATTTTTAAATTAAAGGTTATTGCGTCGTCTTTCAAAACCAACGTTTCAGAGGGTGTCCTGATACTTTTGGAAACGTACGTATAAGGTCTTTTTGGCCGAACAGACGAAATGTGACTTCTATGCCGAATATAAATTTTCAAACTGTATACAATTTAACATTGAAAAAAAAATGATCGATTGTCACCACACTATTTGTGGACAACCCCTCACTATTTATGTATTGTCTGCGAATGAATGAAATACAGCTTACTAGATCGCTGATATCTTTTTCATTTTTCATGATATTCAACTGGAACTTTTTTTATAAGATTTAGTAAAAATCAGGCTACAATATTTTTGTAGTTATAAATTTCTGTCGTTCGCACATGCGCCGTGAAAAATTATTTTCCTTTTAACGTTCATATCTCATCGAATTTTTAATATTTTTATTTACCGCTTTAGTATGTTCTTTCTCTTGTATTTTGTCATCTTTCTTGAAGTTGTGATAAGGTTTAATCAAAAACTTTGCGTGTTATGAGCAAAAACCCTTCAAATAAAATTGCCGTTTTTTCAAAAATGTTTCATATCTTCAGAAGTAAGAGTGGTACGTTCATAAAAATTTGTACAGTAATTATACATAGTATGCTAATTAATTACTGAAATTGATAGCTTATTCCGAGCTATTTTCGAAGAGTTATGGTCAAAAAGCGGTTTTTCTTTCAACCCCCTTCTTGTCGTCCCCCAAATGCAAGGGTAATTTAATTTCAACTTGGAAATGTTCGGTGAAGTCTATATTTTGTATGACTAAAGTTAAAGAACAATTGATCACTTATTTCTCGAGCTATATGTAAGAATGTGAATTTTTGAAAGTGTCTGGATACTTTTGGCCACCTAGTGTATGAGTGCGTCTTTTAGCCTTCTGTTTATTTAAAAGTCAGATATTCTAAAAATTTTGAGGTGACACAAAGTTACCTGGAATGGCTCCAAGCTACTCCGAATGACTGTATTAATAATTAGTAGCGAAATGTTAATTGGACACCTATTTTCAAAGTAATAATCCCCCTTTTGGGTGGTTGTTACATCGCTCTGTCACTTGAGATATTTTGACTGAAATTAGACATTCCTCTTTCACTACTATATTGTCGATAGAGATCATATCTCACCGACTACAAACATGTAAATACAAAGTCACTGCACGTACCCTGGAATAATGCATGATCCGATTTTAGTGTAAACATGCTTTTCCAACACTTTATCATTTTTGGTAAGAGACCAGTTTACAAACATTTTTACAAAAGAAGTTACAATTGGACTTATTTTTCCTTTCCAAAAAAAGATTACTTTGACAACTTGATTTTTGAAATCGAGAATATTCAATGCAGTGTTACTCCTTATAGTTTCTACAGCCATGTACTCAATACTTCGTTATGTAGTCAGTAAGTGATGTACCATAAAATGGGGTGTATAGGAACAGCGGGTCAATCAGAACAAAACTTCCCTACCGTACAAAGAAATTCTTCATAAATATACTATTGGGTATTTTTCGCCATGATTTTTTTTTTTAAAAGGTAATATCATAGGAAGTAGGAAAACATTACTTTTGTCAATCTGGCAGCACTACTGGCTTCTAAGGAGGGCTGCACGTGGAATGCTAGAAAACATCACATTTTCATGGACTGCAAAACTTCATATGCATGAAAAAACCTTCTTATATTTAAAAACTAAGAGTGATATGTTTAAATTATACATGTATCTGAGATATAGAATACCACATTAGAATTTACATTTCTTATAAATTGTGTCATAAAAATGAAGAATTCTGAAAAATGCCACAGGAAAAAAATTTGCGGGGTGAATCGGAACACTTAGTTCTGTTGTTCCAATTCAAAATTATTTGAAGGAAACTGTTTGAAAAATCAAGATTCTAACCCCAATCCTTCTAATCAAGACAAGGACAAGGATTTATTACTGTTTATCCCTTCTCATGAGCAACTAGATCTTAGAATGACAAAAAGTTGCAGATTTCAAAAGATATTTTTTCCAGGAGACATTTTTTACTTGAAATACGAGGGGGAAAGTCACATAGACTTTATGTAGTAAACGTCCAGCACACAGACAGTGATGAATAAGCGAAAAAAACTTTCAGGACAATGTCCGAAACCCAGAGATTTCAAGAAACTAAAGAAAAGGCAGAGTTTATCCCAGGAGATGTTATGAAAAAACTTGAGCCAAGTCATAATTGCTAGTTTTAAGGACAAGTACATATTTGTGGACGACATGAGTGACTTCCATTCATGTTAAATCTTTGTATTTCAATTCAAAAGCATTTCTTAAAATTACTTTTCATTTTTCATAAGTTCAAAATTATGTTGAATATCGACAAATTATAAACGTTTACTGGTATTAAAATTATACATTTATTTGACAGTAATTATCTGTTCTTATTCTCCCCATAAATATTACTCATGTTTGTGAGATCTATCACAGGTTAAAGTGAAAAAAATAAGAATTTTAACACGTGTTCCGATTGACCCCTATCATCGGGGTGATTCGGAACACCCATAATTTCCTATATATTTTAATAATAATTGTTCAAAATGTTTTGTCTTTGCTTGGAATATCAAAAGTAAAGCAAGACCGAAGTTTTTACCCAAAAAACCAAATTAAAAAAATCTTTTAACTGCTTTTTTTACAATCAAAGCTGAAAAGTGTTCCGATTCACCCCATTTTACGGTAGTCATTTATGAGTAAAACTCAGGACTAGATAGTTGCTAAAATTATTCACAACATGTAAGAAACAGTAACCAGAACAAACAATGAACGGGAATTGTATTAATTTTAATATTTTCTGATATTTTTTTACTTTATAAAATTTAATGTGATATTTCAGTGAGCCCATGCATTTAAAATTGTTTATGATGCTCTATTTGTTTTAAACGTGAGGATTATGAATCTTTCTCTATAAATAAGATGAGTAAAAATGCTTGTAATAAGTTTCAACCATAATATTTTGACATAAATTAAAATTTTCTAGTGTTAAGCGTTTCTCTCTCTATCTTAAAAATATGATTTGTATTTGTTAATCATTGAAATATTCTCTTAGATTGTTATGAAAGTTGGCAAAAGAACCATAAGCAAGCTAAATCCTAATATACCACTAAAAGCGAGTAAAAATAGACAACGTTTAAAAAGTACAAATAAATACGAATAAAAGAGTTTAAAAACTCAGCAAACAACTGTTTCGGGGCTATAAACTGCAAGCCCCATCATCAGTGCAGTAAAATGAAAATAAAAAGACAGGTTCACATGCCAAAGACTGACAAGTGAACCGGATAAAAGCTATGCGGTCTATGCAATAGAAAGAAAAGCTAAATATTGGGGCCACATTTTAATTTATATCACGTATTTATGCAGTACCGTTCATACTCTTTGGAATGCCTTTTCTCCTTTTCTTAGCCTGAAGTACCTCAATCTAATTTTTAATAGCCATACGATTGAAAATTCATATTATTTCAGCTAGACAAAAACTTTCAAAAGCGCAATAAATTTTTTCTGATTGCTTCACTCGAAAAAGATCGAAAGTAACGAATTTTTATGAAAGCGCTTTTCACTTTTTCCCACAACACCAAGAATGTACCTATTATTTTACTTTGTTTTCAAAACAATCTTATTTTCCCACATCTTTATTTGATTTCGGAGATCGCTTTAAACAAAAGGAGATTGCTCGATTTCACTTTATATCCAATTTTCACTTTTCTTTTTACCGGCATGGAACGATAAAATCAAATGACTAATGCGGAGAATTTTAATTAAAATTTCTATTTCATTAAAAATACTCTTTTCTATGTTGAAAAACGTTTTACTTTTGAAACTCATTAAGACATTATGTGATTTTCCTCATTTAATTAAAAAGCTTCCAGAAATTTAAGTATTGTTCGCTTTTACGAGCGACTTTTATGGTGTTTCTTCTACTGCTACCACAGTAATTTTAGAATTCCGTGATGAAAATAATTCTCTCGTTTTCTAAGGAGTTAAAATATAATAACATCATTCGTTATAATCATGATTCTGAACGAGTTAAAGCTGAAATATTAAGTACTAAGCTTTGCATGATGCGAGATTATTTGGGAACAATTAGTGTGATATTAAAGTTTATTAAATGGAACTTTCACAATGCCTGAGTATGATTCTCATTTCTCCTTACAAAGTGCATTTGAATTTCACATTCAATTAGTACTTTTTTTCCCAAATCTTGGTTATAGAGAGATTTCTTCATATGAAACAAAACAATTTTAAAACAAAGTTAATCATTGCGTTGCATATGAATCAATTTCAATGCACGAATGAAAAAAAAAACTTAAAGAAGAACATCAGCTGTAAATATTAGAGGGACCGGAAGTTTATAATGGAATGTAAAATCAATGAATATGTTTTTTTTTTAAATTAAATTGACTTTCGACTGGTTTTCATTTTTAATCATTGATTCAATTGTTATTGTTATCAACTGCCTTTTGTTGTCCTTTAAGTCAAACTTTCGGTCACGGATCGGTAAAAATAGATTGGTGTTAAAGCAAAATAATTACTGATGTCGTTTCCGATATCTGCCAAATTTTCAAGCTCTTTTGTAACATAGAAAAGATTTTAGTGATCAGAGTAGACAGAGAGAAGTCAGATGGTGCAATGCATGGAGAGCGTGTTCCAGCAAGTCTCCGCAGGAAAAAAGTCGTTCTGAGGAATAGTTACGTAAGACCGCGCTGCTTGAAACAAATTACACTGCTAATTAACAAAGTGTGTCAATTTGCCTTTCTCCCGACATTGCTCCATCTGGTTTCGATTTATTCAAATGGCTCTGCGACAAAGTACGTTCTTAAAATGGCCAAAAAAAAATTCTGTTATCTGACAGATTTTTTGTTCCAAAACCCTAGGGCCAGATTACGGTATCGAGAGGCTCTAATAAAAACACTTCTTCGGGGCCCCTGGAGCTTGTTAGGGCCTTGTTGTTGCCCTAAAATTCTAGACATTGGCTAAAACAATTTTAGCCATTTTTGGGACTCTAAAAAGCAGGGACCTTAAACCTTGGCCTGGTGTGCTTATTCCGTAATTCGGCCCTGCCAAAACTAATCGATTTTCATTGATAAGAGATTGAAAATTTGCCCACTATGGTTTAAAACTTATTCGCTTGAAAATTTTCCGGTGCACTATTACAGTTGTATGTAGTTAAAAAGTACCTTCAGATAGTACTCCTTGTCTTGCTCCAACAAGTATCAATAGAGTAGAAATCTAAGTATACAAACACAACTGTCCATCATTTCTTTACTTCTTTTTCTTTTTTTAACTATCATTGTTATTTATCGAAAGCTTTTGAAAGGGATGTTTTGTTCTTTTCATTTAGTGCCTTTAACGCTTGACAAAAAAAAAAGAATTCTTAAGAAATTGAGCTTTCATTTGTTTAATAAATACCTCTAGAGTTTGTAAAAAATTTAATGGCTTAAAAACAAAAAATAGATCCACTATTCTTCCGCCTATTTTTATTCAAAGCACATACAGAAAATGTATTCTCCCGACATTCAAAAAATCATATTTCTAGTTTTTACTTCTTTCTTGCTCAGTGAAAAGGGTTTCATACGGTGAAGTAGGAAAACCAATGAAATGTTAAAATATATTGCAAACTTTTATTAGCCAAGTTCAAGTTTTCCGAATACATTTTATAAGTGATTGAAATCAAACTGCACACATTGACCTAAACACGTATCACCTAGCACACACTCACTCCAGTTTTCCAAACATTTTACAAAAAATAAATTACATCCATCCACATTATTTAAATAGTCGATAATATTTTTTGAAAATTTCATACTCTTTTCTATATTCTGTATGCACGGAAAAAATAAATATTGCGAACTGCATTTAGATTTAATATTAATTCAGCGAGAAATATTCTGAAGAAAATGGTGACTGCAAATTCAAGATGACCTTTTTAAATATTACATGTTCTTAAAGTACAAGCGTTTCTTTGAATAGCTTTGAAGAAGTGTCCATTAGTTATCCAGAGCATTAAACCAATTCAATTATTTCCTAGTCCGTATAACATCTGCTCTAAAATCAAGAAAGGACTAATTTAAAAACTGAACCTTCATTATCTGAGATCTTGTAGGATTTGGGTCACCTGCTGACCTGCTGTCACACTAAAAACTTTTTTTCTGACCATCTCCATTTCTGGTGCTTAATTAAAGCAGCTAAACTTTCTTTCGAGAAAAGTACTTTCTTTATAAAGAAATACTTTGAATAACTGATCTTTTGCAATCACTGACCATTAACAGCAGACTGTTTGCTTAGTTATTTTGTTTTCATTTAATTATTTATTTATTTATTTCGTTTTTGTTTTCAGAAATTGTCTGTGAACTTTACTAATGCCTATAATAATTTCTAAAAAGCACGAATCTTAAGAAAATAGCAATTGAAAGTGAAAAAATAGACCTAATTTTTAATGCAATTAAATAAACACAGAATGTTTCATAACTTTTTGTAAATACTTTAGGGGGCGATATAAGTGCTCATGTAGAACACAAATCAATGTAGACATCCTGATCTACACCAGCCTTTCTAAAATTATTATACCTAGACAGAAAGATGTCTAAATATATTTTTTTAAATCCTAACTATTAAAGCTATTAAAATCTCTATGCAAGAATATGACGCGCGAAATAACAATACAATTTAAAGGAATTTCAGAACAAAAATGTGTCACAAAAACTTCTGGAAAGAACAACCACCAACAAAGTGTGAAGCAGCCCACCTGTGCTGAATCAAACGGAGCACGTTGGCAAATGTCACAGCGCTTGTGCCTCTCGATTACATAAAGACATTCCTGCGAGTCTGACGTCATATGAAGACTTTTTTATGTTCTTTACAAATTGACATATTTTTGGTGCGTCGTTTTAGTAGCTTCAGAAATTATGGGTTTTTTTGTTTTTTTTTTTTTTTTTACAACTTGAACATTTTCAGCCTGACACAAATAACTCGAAAAATATTAGAGATAGACCAGGGTATCTGGGCCAAGTTTTGCTCTATATAAGCTCCTATATGACCTCCTAGAAGAATTTGCCGGGACATCTATTGCACCCTACATGTGCATATTAATCATAATGCTTAATAACAATAAGTTTTGTAACGCATCTTATTTTTGAGAATTTGTTTTTCTCAGACTCCTTCTTTAACTTTATGAACACTTATAGAACTTTCTTAAGGTGGGTTATTCTTAAGGTCTTTTTTTTTTCTTAGGGAGTCTTATCTTTATTTTACAACATATATGACACTAAGCATTGATGCGTGTTTTAGAATTGCAGGTGAGGTCGTGTAGAAAGGTAGAAAAGTGTGTCGGAAAAGTTTTCGCGCATACTTTTCTCAATTTACTTATGCCAAGTATTTTCGTTTTAACCCTTACTCTCCATCGTGTAGTTTTATATATCTCATTGAGTAGGAATGCACCGATAAGCAAATTGGCCGATTACCGAGTACATTATATTTTCATATTGTTAGTTAAGTTACATTAACGCACAAGACATGAAAATAAAAAAGAAAAGAAAGAAGGAGGCTGTATTGAGCACTCTAAGGGCCCTGCTCCACATCAGCGTAAAACGCGACAGAAACCGAAGGCAGAAACCGAAAATCCGGGTACTTTCCATAGGAACGGCTATGTAATCCATTTTACGTTTCTGCTTTATTTTTCTGCTTTACGTCAATGTAGAGCAGGGCCCTAATTTAGGTGTATTTTTAATTTAAATTTATTTTTCAATTATAAGCAGCTATTCAATTTAACTTTTATTCTTTAAAAATTAGAGGTTATCTAAAAGCACTATACTAAAGAGAAAAGAATAGATACATGAAAAAAAATGCTGCAATCTTGTCCATATGTGTAATTTATTCAAAATAGTAGGAAAATTAATTTATTGAAGCATTTATATCAGCTGTGAGAATTATTTTTTATATTTTTTTAATCATTGTAGTTTCTTGTTCAAGGCATACTGGAAGTAATTTTGTTTAAAACATTTTGCCCCGGTTGTTCTCCAAAATTTGTCTGATTATAAATAAAATGAAAGGCTTAGGTTTTCGCACTCCAATTTAAAAGTTCAGAAATTTAAATCTTTCTAATAGTGTCATTTGAATATCAACTGTGAGGGTTATCTTTTAATATTTCAATTCAGTTTTGCACACCTGTATGAACTATTAGTTTTGTTTCTACTTTAGACACTTTCATACATTATGTCATAGTAAGGATTGCAAAAAATTACATCTATTTACTGTCAAAATTATTTGTCATAGTTTCTTGGTGAAGGTGTACGTTAAATAAACAGTACATGAAAAATCAATCGGCCAAATTTTAATGGGCGTAGTGGCGGTTTATGGTCGATTAATCGGTGCATCCCTATTGTTGCGACAACAGTTTATGAATATTTTGAATCTCTAAAAACTCAGCTGTTTGAGACTTTTATGTTATTTTTAATAGCTTCTTTTCAGAAATAAAAAATATGATTTTAAAATGGAAACCTTTATTCTTAGTTTTCCAAGAGAATAAGGATTAGATTTTCGGAGAAACATTCCTATTGTTATTTGAAATAATCAAATCTTATAATTAAACATAAAATGTGAAAAGCTTTTCTACTTTTCTATTCACTTCTGAACAGTTCCATTTTCCAAATGGTACTCCGACAACGACTTGGGGCAGTTTGCCATACAAACGTTTGTGGCAAAGAAATGGTGTAGAACGGAAGATCCACTGTGAATAAAGAGCCAACAAAGCTTCCGGAAGAAGCTGAAATAAATGGGGTTAAGAAAAAAACATTTGTCAGCTTTATTTAGCAGTCTCTTGGGCTACGTACAAAAGAAGAGAAATGATAAAATATTAATGTTCGTTGCGACTTCATTTAGTTTTTGAAAAAACTGTGTGGGAGTTTTATTTTGGGAACAAAATTGGAAAAGTATCATTCGGTACTCTATATTTTCTTTTTTTGGGAAAAATATAATTTTACTCATTAATTATTGATAAGAACTGACTTAAAACTTTATGCATGTCGCTCTTGTTAAAAGAACTTATTTTAAACACAAAAGAATGCCATATTAAAAAAAAAGAATCTTCAAGTTGAAATAGTATTATTCAATTAAGCTTTAAAATGAAAAGAAAAAATTCCCTCAGAAACAATTCTAACACATGAAAAAATAATTAATTGAACTATTTTTTCTTGTGAAACGTAACTAATTTACTTAAATAGTTTTCAAATGATAATGATTCAATTACGTTATTTGTTGAAGAGGTGGCCATTTAGTTTGACGATTAATTTCTTACATCAATAACGTATCTCAATCAGCCGTCGACTTTTTTTTTTTTTTTTTGGCGAGAGAGAGAGAGAGACAAATGAAAAATTATAAGTTATGTGAATGTCTTATTAAGACTAGTTCAACGAATTTTGGATTGATTACGGTTTTGCGTATTTAAGTGTAAGGAAAAATAGGAAATCTTTGAACAAGTAGTTGGATGATCTTGAGCATTTCGCCAATATACACACTGCAAAAAATGAACTGTTGTTTTTACAGTAAAATGCATCCGTGTTTGCAGGGAGGTACTTGGGCACCCGAGAAAAGCCGTAAGGGGTTTTCGAACGCCAAACAAGTACGGAACCGTTCGAATTTCCATTTAAGGACTCAAAAATGACTTAAAACTCTGTGCTCTTCCTACCCGAAACAACTATTCAATTTTCTCGATTTTGGTATCATTAGAAAGCTCGCGAATTCTTCCTTTTAGGGGGATTTCCTTCTGAAAGTTCTGAAAACACCTTGCTCTAACTTCAGGCAGAACGGGCATTTTTTAATTTGGAAGTATCCATTTGAATTTTATTTCCAATTGGATTTATTAATATCGTCTGCACGAGTGTGAAAGAAATTAAATAGCGTGAAAGAAATTATTGATGAGAAAAAGTGTTGCCATTTTTTCTTGAATATAAACAAATAAAATTCCTTCTTTTAGGCTCTTCCTGTAGCAGGGGATTTTGACAATAAATTAATTTTTCGTACTGCGTGCTGGAAAAATATCGACTTTAATCTGATAGAGACTTTTAGACACACGTGTTACTTGACAAAACTTTAATTCTCAATGTAGCCCCGTGCAAAAGTCGGACGACACATCTAGTATAAAATAAATTCAATCAAAACTGCTAACATTTGTCGGGTAATAAAATTTCTACTAACTTTTTAAAAAATATTACAAATCAGGTTTGAATTTACTTTCTTGTAATACTGCTTTTTAGTGTACTATGCATTTTTAACCCCTTCCCTGCTTTGCCCGTACGATGTCTATTTTACTTGCACAGTGCGTCCCGTATCTTTATTATTTTTAGTGACAAACTATTCGTACACTAGGTGATGGTTGTCCAGTTAATGATTGCAGTCTACTGTGTTATATGTTCTGATTAGCTCAAAAGCGCGGGTCATTGTAAAACGAATTTAAAAAATGCAATAATAATATGGCACGTTTTGGATCAAACTTAGGGAAAAAATGAAACTGTTAAAAGGTAAAGCATGTTGAAAATTTAAATACATATTCTTTTCACTCTTTAAGCGAAAACGAAATCCAGAAACTATACTAAATTTGGCCATCAAAATGTCTTTTGATGAATCTTAAATTCCTTCCTTACCTCTGCAACATCATTCTTAATGCAACCGAAACGAAAATAAATGTCATCCGATTCCCTTCATGAAGTTATGTACGAAAACAAAAAGCCACGGGACATTCGGTCCCGATGTAATAACAGCCATTTGAAGGCCCAATTCCAGTCTAAAAGAGATCTTCGCGTCACGTACCTTCCTTATTGCATATGAAGGTTTTCCCCGTCGTCCCTCAGTGACAAAAATATTAGATTACGCCCCAACCCACTTCCCTTCCCGCCTCACCAGATTTAAGTCTCGGAACACAAAAGAGTGGATCTGGAATTCAAAGCGGCACTTTGTGTGAAAAAAATTATGATTAAGCATCGGGAGATCACGATCCATTTTCTTTTTCTTTCCATTCCTCGGCTTGTCTTCTTTCGACTCTGGGAAAGCCATACAAAAGTTTTCCCTTTCGCTTTGCTTAGTCCATACCAGACT
>JAXGGA010014203.1:0-32807 GCA_038373865.1 Uloborus plumipes | reverse complement strand
GATAAAATCAATCGAATGCCAAAATTGGCGAGAAACACAAGTTTAAATACCCAGAGTAGCAACCCAGAGCGGCCTCCGCAATGTGAAGCAAAACAGCCCCGGTTGCCAAGAGCAGAAGGGAATCACCTTTTAGAAAACACGCCAACCGTCGCCAAGCTGGGAACTGCGCCAAAACTTGAACTAACGGACATGGCAAACAAAAGAAATTAACTAAAAAACACAATTAACAACATCCGGGGAAGTCGAAAAACATTGGGCAGAAAAGGTCATCAAAAATTATTCCAATAGTCACACGTACAAGGCATAAAACAAAACATAACATACATTAAATGTCCTAAAACACTTACGATGACCAGCGACGCAAAACCAGTGAAAATGCCAAAAACAAACATAAAATAGATACGATAAGCATTCCAACCTTCTCAAACTGTACCTGAGTATAATATACAAAATATTATAACAATTCATTACGAAACACAATCATAAACATTATAAAATGACTTAAATTGCGCCGATCATAGAGGGGACGCTAACATAAACTGAGCAATTACAATAACTTCCCGGATGAGTAGGAGTATAAATTTAGGTTCAAAAGATAGGCAGAAGATTAATTAATTCAAAAAAGAAAACCAATTATAAAAATAAAAAGAGGAGAGTTACCCAGAGACGAAAAACCTTCCAAGCACATGGCCAAAACTCTCTGCAGACAACCTGATGCCAAACACAGTTCAGTGCTACAAATAACGACAAGCGGAAGTCGGAGAAACCGAAAGGAGGAGTACGCGCAGTTCACTGAGCTATATCCGAAACCGGATTGCAGACATAGAAGCAGAAATGGATGGAATGGAAACTGCTTGTATCAACACCACAAAATTCTTGAGTGCACATATGACCAAATTAACATTTTAGCAGATATGACGACTTATTTATAATATTTTTAAGTATTTGATAGAACCTAATGCACCCTGAGAAAAACAACAATAAACAACGGACTTGGCTTAATTTTAGTAAAATAAGTAAATGTCAACTCTGTTGAAAATAGCATTCCATTGTAACCTTTAACAGAATGGAAACTAATAAGAGAAACAAAAAAAAAAATAAGTCTTTCAAAACTAATAGTGCCTACTTTTCCTTATACAGCATCCTTTTTTCAACATCTTATTCATTATTATCCTAATTAACTAAGATGGCAAACGTCAAAAACATACCTTCTAAACATTTAAAGTTAAATTCTAAAAAAATAAAAAAAAAACCTCCCACACTTTAAAAAACTCAGATGAAACAGAAACGTAAAAAATAAATGATTAAACAAATGAAGCACCAGGATCTTTAAGCAATGCAAAAGAAGCTAATATATTCGTTTTTAAACAAGAAAATTTATTAACCGTTTCTAAACAAGAAAAATTATTAACCGTTTCTAAAAAAGTTTAACAAAAAAGAAAAAATGAAAAGAAAAGAAAACATTAAAATAAATAGATTTCTTTTTTTTTTAAAGCAGCTCTTTCTTCTGGGTAAAAATAAAGCACTTAGGATTTAATCGTATTGTAATCTTATTAACAAACTAGCTGTACCCGCACAGCCTGCGCTTGTACAGTAATTTTTTTTTTTTAAATGGAGAAAGAGTAATGTTTTTTCTGTCAAAACATTCAAGCGTAATCCCGAAAACTGCGAAGGGCGAACTAAGAGTTGGCTAAGTTCACTTCGCATTGAAATGTTGAAGTCAATCTTTCCACGTTTGAACAAAATGGCAACGACAGTTAAAATTTGAATTTCATAAACTTTGAACGCTCATAAGTTCTTTCCACGTGATTTTTTTTGACGTCCAGTTTACGGCACCGTAAGTAGAAAATGTTCCATTTTAGTAAAAATGACCGTAGAATCACCCATATGCATATTAACTAAGCAATAGGAAAAAATTCGGGTAGTTAGTAATCACTTTTGATGACCTCGTAATTGATACATCTTGGGAGGAGGGGGACACTGCGAACAAACCATATACCTTGTAGGACAAATATTTTTTTCACTAAAGTTAGTAATTTTCTAAATGTTTAATAAATTACGAACAGTTAGTAATAAATTTTTGAGAACCGTCAAATCGGCAAATTTTGTCTCAGCTATCCCTGTTAGCTACCACAATCCATAATTTCGTTTAGGAAATTGTTGGCCGTCTCATTACAACGAAGCTATTCAAGAAGTTTCAGCTTGATAGTAATTATTTTTTCATCGGGGATCTGTACTACATTTTTAGATCGTAGGACCAGGATAACGTACCACGCAATTCGTAGGATAATGTGACTGTTAATCTATATACATATTAAGTAAGCAGTAGAATAAAACTCATGTAGTTAGTAATTACTTTTGATGACCTCGTAATCAATACATGTTGGGAGGAGGGGGACTTTTTGATCAAACCATACACCTTGTAGGACAAATATTTTTTTCAACAATGTTAATAATTATCTTAAAATTTAATTAAAAAAACCACAGTTAGTGATAAATTTTTGAGACCCATAAAATCGACACATTTTATCCCTGCTACCACTGTTAGCTATCACAATCGAGAATTGTTGTAAGAGGAAAAGTTGGGCGTCTCATTAAAATGAAGCTGCTCACGGAAAATCAGCTTGATAGTAATAAACAGAAAAATCTCTATCAGGGATCTTTGACTAATGTTTGAAATCTTGTTACAAAAATTAATCTTTGCTCAAATTTAAATGGAATGGAATATATTAATTTGATTTAAACTTCTACTTGCCAAAAAGCAAGGGTAGGCACGAATGTTTATTTTTAAACATTTTAAACTAAGAATCTTTCGCTTAACCCCTCACTGCGGGGTGTGCCTGATCTGGCACAAACCAAATAAATCCTCAGATATTCCTATGATTTTTAAATGCAGTTAAAATAAGCTTTGTGCCCCTTCTGGAACATTGCTATAACAGTTTAGTGTGATTTTTATTTACTAATTAGTTGCACTAGTCTAGGTATTACAGTTCCTGCTTTTGAAAAATAGAATGTCTGCTTTACAGTAAGAAGTGTGCTTAATCATTATTTCCTTTGTTCTAAAACTGTTTAGATATAAATGCTATACTTGGTGGCAAAAATTGCTTGTTCCACTTATGGCACAAAATACATTGTAGATTATTACACTTATTGGTATAAACTTATACTAAGTGCTTTGTGCCATACATGAAACAAACAGTTAAAACATCATTTTTGGCACAAATTTCTAAGATTAATTTTTTTCTTCATTTTTCCTGCTCAGGGCTATTTAAAAGGTAACATATGTTTTTTTTCATGAAAATATAAAAAATCGTGCAGTGAAGGGTTAATGTTTCCTTTCTTAAATAAACAACATACAATTTTAAACAAATAAGCACGCTTTAATTTGATTCCGGTCTACTTTTTAGGTTTACTTTTATTGTTTTTATCCAGTAGCCACTAAGGTTCGTAATGCCGTGTCTTGTTTCCAATACAGATGTTATTTATCAACGTTTCAGAACAAATAAAATTTGAGCAAAAATTTCAAAACATATCAGAAGCGAATTTATAATGCTTTTCAAAACGCATTCAAGAAATAATTTCTAGAATTAGAAATAAATATTTTTTTACCGAATACAAGTTTCGATTGGCCTACAATTTCATGTACATTTGCATTTTGTTTCATACAATTTTGTAATACAGACTTATATGCATTCACAAAAAAAAAACATGCATTTGAAACTAAAAAGAATATTCTGTGTTCTGAATTAATGATATAAAGTTATAATTTTAATGATATTTTTTCATATTGACACTTATTTTTCGTTGGCTGGAGTTCAAAAATTTGCTCATTCGATAGAAAAACGAGCCTTCGCTACGTGCTTAAGTGTTTTTTGAGAAGAAACTTTTAACTGTCACGATTATATTAGCATTTTGCAAGGCTTAAGATACTTCTTTTAAGTAATTTCTAGTGTGTCTGGAAAGCTGAAGATACCCTTGAAATTTTCAAAACGTTCTTCAAATGTTGCTTATGCATTAAAAGTATCCTATCTTTTCATGGCAAATGTTCAAAATGTCAGTACCTTAAGGGTTTCAAAAAATAAAATAAAAGTATATTTTTGTTCACTAAACAATGAAATGTTTTACTTGAAAGTATTCTTTATCTTTTTTTTTCTTTTAACGTAATGCGAGTATTTTTCGTGATTAAACTTGCAGCAATTTTAGATAAGCTGCATAGAAACAGCTGAGTGTCTTTTTGGTACATTTTATTAGTAATAAGTTATAATGTTTTGTAATATTCGGCAGTTAACAAAAAAAACATCTTTTTTTTTTGTATGTAAATTACTTTTTTATTATCATCGTTTTACAAGGTTGACAAGTATTGAGTTTATGAAAGAAAAAGAGTTGATAACTTCTGAACTGTAAGATTGCTTACAGCTCAAAAATTGTCAGAATGTTTTTCTTAAATTGGCGATTAAATTCATCTCATGCTCAGATGTTTTATTTCATTATTTATTTTCTAAATTTTGTTTTTATTTATCTTTTCTTTAAGCGCTGTTGTTCACTTCTTGGTGAAAATGTTGAAATAGAGCGTTTCTGAGTATTAATTGATCATCCAGATCTGCTCTACTAGGGTGTTACCTGTTACAGCCTCAAAAGCCATTTGTAATGGAAGACACGTTGTTTATGAAGCCTTTTGCGCTGTGATTTTGAATTACTATTTCGCGTATTTGACTTTTAATACGTGGTGTACTCGTACTAATGGATGAACAACGAACTATCATATTCGCTTTATTGCTGGATGTTTAGCAATTGTTATTTGCTCTTTCGTAAATGGTTGTAAATATTTGACAGTAAATTTTACTGTGTTTTAATCAAGAGTTTTGTCATCATTTACGAACGTTCGAAGGAGAGTTAGACCCGTTACAATATATTTGCTACAGTGGTGTACGTCGTAAAATAATTTCTATGTATTACTGCTGTAATGTTGTGCGAATTGCATCAGTTAACTTTCGGAATGTCCCATTTAAAGTTTTGTTTTTATGTGCTGCTTTACATTTGGATTCGAGTCTGATGAACAGCCAATTTTCAAACAAGAACATTTCCATGATTACTGGATTCAAAACCAAAGTAACATAACCTATACCAAAATCGACCTATCCACAAACTTTAAAATAAGTAACCAAATTGCACCATGAAATGATAGAGATTCAATAAAATACTAATACAGAAGTCATATCTGATGTGAAAAACACGTTAAAGAGAATTTTTAGCGCACTGTTCAATTAAAATAAGCTCTTCAAACTAATTAATCACTTGAGGATTTGAAAACTCTTATCTCTATTTTAAGTTTCAGTCGTCTTTGCTTTTAAAAAGAAAAATTAGCGATAAAGCTTAAAACATCTTTTCGCGTCACTTCGCTTTAAGTTCATTGTCCTTTGTGGGATAAGGTTAATTTTATACAAAAAAAAAGCAATTTAAAAAAACAAGACATGGTGTATCATGCTGAAAATTTTGCTAAATTATTTTCCTGCCAAAAATGAAAAAATAATTGTTTCTGCCGTGCGCATATAATTTAAGACAGGCGAATGCATTTTTAAGTACTTTGAAATTAAACCCGTAATAATGCTTAAAATGTTTTCTTAACAGTTTGAATTGATGATTTGTATAAAGCATTATGTATTCAAAAAAAGCTTTTGCTTTTTCCCTTTGTTCATAAATTTATTCGCATTTAGACAGACCTTTTATCTCTTCTCATTTTTCATATTTAAAAAACAACATTTTATCATTTGGTTGACAATCATAATGGAGTGATAGAACAAGTAATTTTCTCACAGTATTTAAATTTAAAGTTCATTGCCTTCTGGGCTGTATCGTGTCATTTTGACATAAAGTACCCAGTCTGTCTTAAAATTAAAAACTAATACATTGCATGTAATTGATGAAACGCATTAAAAAAGGGAGAGACAATATTTGATAGAGTACGCTAATAAGGAATATATAAATATTACAAAGTTAGTTAGATAGACATGTTTTACGTCAGAAGTAACTCTTATACACTACTTTTTCTAATCACGCTTTTTTTTTTTTTTTTTTTTTGAGAATTAGAAGCAACAGATTAGTAAAAAAAAAACAAAACATTTTGTTTCTTTCAATGAGATTAATGTTATTTTCACAACGCACTGCGCACTATTTTCAAATTAGATTCTAGATTCTACTTTTTCTTAATCAATTACTTTGTTAAAAACTGCCCTTAGTTTCAATCACAAATTTAGCAGGAGAAAATGTTTCAATTAACAACTTTCCTGTCCGTCTTGGAAGAACACTCGCTCTGAAGAAGATATACCAGAACTGCACAGGAAAACATTGTAGAAATATTTTACTAAAATGAGAATGTGACTCAAGAACCTAAAACTTTAACTACTACAGATTCCATGAAGATCAAAGTGAGAAGAAATTGTAAAACTCCAAATACGTTTGCAGAAGCTCTTGAATTTATTCAAGAAGATGTATTTCCATTAGTATGAAGCAAAACTGATGAAAACAATTCGTTTTCTTAGAAAGAAGAGTGCATGGAAGTGCTGTGGTGGTTTCTGATATTCTTCAACCATTAAGAGAACCAGAAAATAATGTCTCCCCCTCCGCTCAAACAAATAAGTGAGTAAAATGGGGCAAAGTGAAAAAATACAAATTAACGCATTTAAAATGAGTTAAAAACTCGGCAAACAGCTGTTTCGAGGCAATAAAATACAAGCCTCTTCACCAGTGCATAAAAACGAAGAATGGTTCACATTTCCAAAACCAACAGTCAAGTGGACGAGAAGTGAAAGACGAAAGACTCAGTGAGCGAGAACTGGAAACGATTACATCAACGGAACAGCGAGGACATCTGCACTCAGGAAAACATAATGGACAAAAGAAAAGGAGGGGGGGGGGGTTCAAGGGAAAGATTTCCAAACACTAAGGAAAGGAGGCGTGCTTGTCAAATCATGGACAACTAAATTAGAATTTTTACAGATGCAAAACGATTCTCAGAAATCTAAATCGCTAATGAAAGAACACCCATGAATAGTTTTGGAAGAAGAAAAATCGAAATTATGATTGCAGGACCAATAATGTTGTGCAATAGAGGAGAAATTGCAATCTTTTTTTTTTTTTTTTTTTTTTTTGACACGATTTGCATTTTTTTTTTTTTTTTTTTTTTTGCACAGAATCTGAAGAAACTTTGACTCTGTCCTATGTATTCCTATTCAATTAGAATGCATAGGATAGACTCGAGATCTTAGCAAACAATGCTCTCTGTATGCAGGGGTGCTCACTAGGGTGGGGCGAAAAGTAAAAAGTTTTTCAGATCAACTTCTAATAGTTGCCAAAAGTTGTCTTTGGTGATAGTTAGCTTTTGTGCAAAATTTGAGAAAAATCGGTTAATATCTTCAGGGGGCGCTGCGATCGCAAAGTTTTACCATAGCTTTGTTATGGATTTTATAGTTAAAATATCAAAAAGAATGCCTTTAGCTATTCTCTTTGCGTTTTTTTTTACTCAAAAGATGTTTTCATGCATTAAAAGCATATGAAATGACTCACAAACATTATTTTATATGATATATTTATATTTAAAAAAAATCACTTTTTTTCACGTCTTTGTTTCTTTTAAAATGGTTGAAACATAAATATACCATATAAAATAATTTTTTGTGAGTTATTTCATATGCTTTGAATGCATGAATATATCTTATGAGTAAAAAAAATGCAATGAGATTAGCTAACGGCATTGTTTTTCATATTTTAACCATAAAATCCCGATAAAAGCTATGGTAAAACTTTGCGATCGCAGCGCCCCCTGAAGATATTAAACGATTCTTCCCAAATTTTGCACAAAAGCTAACTATCACCAACTAGGGTGGTTCAAATTATTTTTTTTTTTAGATACAGACCAAGAATCACCCTATTTTTTTTTTTTACATTTATGCATTTGATTATTCGCCTAAAATTTCAGCATTCTACTGCTGATAGAAGATGGTGCTCAAGCAGCCTACGTTTTTACCTTTTATTGTTATGAAAAGAAAAGATTAGCAAAGCTCTGATTAGCAAAGCTCTGCAACGGAAGCGGTAAAATTTTTAGTTGCATTTCTGCGTACCAAATAACAGTTGCTTACTGCGAAACGACTTTGTGGTGCAACAATTTGTGCACATTTTATTTGAGAAAAACCAATTCAAGTAACAAAAGCAGGTTTTTTTTTTTTTTTTTTTTGCTAAAAAAGGAATCTTTTATTTATTTGGCCTTAAAAACGAACTTTTAGATGAATAAAGTAAATTGCGCAGGATCCCGGGATCCCCACTGGGTTGCAATACGTGCAATACATCGCCAACTCGGCTATTTCGATCCATGGACTGCAGTTTCGTGCTTATTATGCACTCATCAGCACTGAATACGAAACTAGTCGAGTTGGAGGCAAAAATCCAGGCGGTTACTCACTGCTTTATACCCGAGCTCTGCCTTAAAAAAATTACGAGTCGTACCGTACCAAGTGCGGTCGCTTGCTGGTGTTCTAATTTCACATTAGCTACCAGTTTTTTTCGGCTCTCCTTGCTTTATAAGAGGCCTTTTGCCTCCAACTCGGCTAGTTTTGTATTCCATGTTGATGAGTGCACAATCAGCACGACACTGCAGACCATGGATCGAAATAGCCGAGTTGGCGGTGTATTGCATGTTCCTGCCTTAGCCCTTGCTTAGGGGCGGTTACTCACTGCTTTATACCCCACTGGGTTGTTTTATTTCATTCCCCAATCCACGGGATTGAAAACCCCAGTTTTCATGACTTTTTTTCAATAATTGGCCAATAAGTAATTCCTTACTTTTATTCAGCAAAACGGAGAATCTGCGGATTTTTTTTTTTTTTTTTTTTTTTTTTGTGACAAAAATGCATGAAAGCTATTTTTAGGTGGTTTAAGTTTTATTTCCATTAAATTATATATCAATAATGAAAAAGTGCATAAAACTAATTAGTTATTTTTATTTAAAGCGTATTTCATTTAATAAACCATTAAAGGAGAAAAAGAGAAGAAAAACGGTGCTTAAATGTTTTCGAAGTGCATAATTAAATACCTAAGGTCTTATTAAAATGAAAAAAATACGTCATTTACGAAAAAAAATGTTTTATGACTTAGTGCTCAGATGATAACAGTTCTAGCTAAGTTGAAAAAAATTTAGGTGAAGAAGAAAAAAAGGAAATTAATTAAAAATGATCCTTCTAATAACAAAGCGAGTTAAAATTTCGTTGCGTAAACATTTTTTGTCTTTCACTAAAGTTTGCTAAGTAAATAAAAAAAATCTGCATTTGTATATTTGGACTTACACAAGCTTCAATGAATATGAATGATTTTTTTTTTTTTTTTTCAAGAAAATGGTTTTCAAGCCACAGTTTGTTGTCCCTTCCTTTTTTTTTGTGTTTTAGAACGTAATAGAGAATGTCAGAAATATTTTTTTAGATAAATTGTTAGTAGTACGGTTATTATACAATGTAATATGTAAATTCCCCCGAGGCCTTAATTTACAAGGCGGCTGGAGGAGTGCCCTAATTTTTTGGTGGAGTAGGGAGATGTGCTAACTCCGAGTTTACTGAATAATAACACGCGAGCATGAACACACACCCACAGCTAATGAGAATAGCCACTAGGCACTATTAAAAAATTATAATAATTCTACAGTGAATAAGAAATAAAGAAACAGCAGGTGCGGAAAAGAAAATGATAATCTATATAACGACGGTTAAATCACAAAACATTTTTAACCCATTAATGCCTGACATTTTTTTTCCAAGGATATTTTGTATATTGGTTACAAATAGTGTCTAATGGACCAGGAAAAATAATTTAAAAAATATCATGCCAAAAATAAGTTTTTTATTAAGGAAAGAAAAATCGTCTTTCAAAAGTTACGATAGACCCCAGAGGGTACATACTTTTTTTACTAAAATGTTTTTCTGCCTACGATATAATATTTAAAAAGACATTTTATAAAAAGAAATAAAATCAGCAATTAACATAAACTGGGAAGCTAGGAATAACTTTGAAAACTTAGTTTTTTTTCTTGAGGTTGTGAACGATGTCATTTTTGATAAAATCATATTAGAACTGCTACAGAACACACTTTACAATGGTTATGTGCTGCAATCTGTTTTTAACGATTTGAAACAATACCAAGCTACTAATTGAACATTATTATTTGGTTGAAATGTTCATTTTTGGGAAATTCAGACCCTTTTTTGGACCGTCCCTAAGAAGGGAAGCTAGGCATTAATGGGTTAAAGAACTGCATAAACGGAGTGATTCAGAGTTACAAGGGACCCTTTTTAATATGCAAAAGTATGGAGCTCTACAAATGTTTTCGTTTTTACGGTGTTCATTTTCATTTATTCTTGCATTACTGTTTCCAACCTTGCCGAAGATATAAAAGTTATGGGAAGTCAGAGTGATTTTCCGTGACCTCCCAATGGGTGGTGCAGAACCTGTATGGGCTGCACTATACTTGCGAATCTCCTTGGTAGTGAACTAAACTAATACTTACCGCACTGTGTAAAGGCAATATCTGCTGCTTTAAAAGATTTACTATCTACAGTTCCGTTAATCAAAACCGATGATGAAGCTGCAATCTCTGGATAGCCCTAACAAGCTGTTACCTGACCAAATTTACGTTGTTACGACCCTTAATTTGCTGTAGTTCTATTTGAAGTGCGATTACTGGGTGTTAACTTACCTAAAAAGTTTTAAAAGCATAATTGTTCTTCAGAAAGAGAAATCCTTAATTTACAAGGTGGCTGGAGGGGTGCCCTAATATTTTGGTGGGGTAGAGGGATATGTTATCTCCGAGTTTACAGAATAATAACAAACGAGCATGAAAACACACCCACAGCTTTTCTTTCTTTCTTTCTTTCTTTTTCTTTTCTTTGTTAATTTTCGGTCTTTTTATGGGGTGAAATTAATTTATTCATGTATTAGATTTATATAGATTAGTTAAAAGACTATTCCAAACAACGAGACATCTTTTTTTATCTAGCTCTTATCGTATTTGTTTTAGCTTTTATTAGAATAATATGTTCTTACTTTCTGGCGACATTTTCAATTTACAAATTGTTTCCACAGACAAATCATTATGCATTCACAACAACCGCTTTCAGTATACACTGTCTCAACCATCAACTGCCTACATACATTTTCAGTATTCCTAGATTTCACTACCACTAATTAAAACGAAATCATTTTTCACTTGTTTTGGACCATTTCCAATGACTTGTTTCCTTCCTTGATAGTATAAACGACTGTCAGTAGTATAAACATCAACTACAGGACAGTTTATTTATTGATTTACTTTTCTTAACAAAGATTCTGCACCATTTAACATAAGAACAATTTTTCAATTCTGCTAGAAATTAATCATTTTATCTTATGTACAGAAAAGAAATAGTGAAATGAAACGTGGTGACAGTTTAAAGCAAGTATTCATAGAAAACAAAGTTACTAGATGGATTTCGTAAATAAAAGTGCCGCAAGTAGCATTTAAATTAAATGAACGTCTGTTTTTTAAAACTTTTTTTTCCAAGCAACAATAAACGATTTGATTAAAGTAAAGTATTTCAGAAAAATTAATTGCTGATGCAATCAACTTAAAAACGTTCCTGAAATACTTGCTTCAATTTGGAAAGGCATTTTAATGTTTGGTTTGTGTGTTCTGCCCCTAAAAACATTTGAAACTTGTCGATTACATAAATCTAATTTCACAAAAAAAAAACCATATACTTGGATTTTTTAATTGCAAAATTCAAATGAATTTTTTTATACAAAATATATTTCTTAGCTTTGTGGTGAAATAAAAGACAAAACAAAATACCATGAAATACGCATTACTAAAACTACATTAAAAATGGAGTGAGTACTGAAATTCAATCTAGAAGCATTAGTTCTTCTAAGCGAAAGACAAAACACAAATTTAATATCCAGTAATTTACAAAAGGTAGCAATCAAGTCTTACCGGAGAAAAAAATCAAAGAATTGCCTCATAATGCTCAAAGAAATGTTTTCACGTGTAATAATGACAGTAGAAAAAAATGATGTAGTGATTTTTGAAAAAAAAATATGCGTTTGCGAACATGAAAATGGTTTACTATGATTGGATGAGATGTAGGGCCTCCATACCGAAGCATGTTTATAACTGAATGTAAAAACCTGCATTTGAAGTTCCATTCAGTGCTGTTTCTACTGTATTGTGCAAGAAAAATGCAATCGGAAATTCCTACTTTGCTTAACGTACGTGTTTTCTCCTGTAGTTATTGCATTAGTAAGAGGGAAATGCCACGTCAAATAAATTTAAAAAACTAAGTTTTTTGGCCTCATCATTTCCAATTTCAACGAAAGATTGTGTGAAGGACACATATGACGAGATAAGTAATCCTTCCAATGGTTAGGTTCTTTTTTTTTTTTTTTCAAAAAATTGTACGAAATACAAGACTAAAAAAAGCAAAAAATGTGAAAAAAAACGAATAGTGGTTGCATGCAAATGACTAACTTCGCTTCGAATTAAAGTAGTATAATAAACATTCAAAAACAATTGTAAAGCTCAAAGAATGAAGCTTATGACTTTCTTACGACAGGTTTGAGTTTCAATGTCAATCACCGGAACTTTTTACCTTGAAGATCTGAAAACGTGCTCACTTAGAATTTCT
Organism: Uloborus plumipes; assembly: GCA_038373865.1. Taxonomy (NCBI): domain Eukaryota; kingdom Metazoa; phylum Arthropoda; class Arachnida; order Araneae; family Uloboridae; genus Uloborus; species Uloborus plumipes. The sequence continues at coordinate 20,109 of JAXGGA010014203.1, read as the reverse complement.
TTTAAAAACATATTTTATAGGTATAACACTATTTTTTTAGGACCGCAATAGCAAGGTACTGAAAAAGAAAGTCTGGAATGTGTATGTATTTTCGTCAGATGTTTTACATCATTTCTGTAATGATGTTATTGTTTTAATTTTTTGGTCGTATTATTCATGGAATATACATATTTTGACAAATAGACAGGTCTCTTAAATAAGAGTTAGAATGTGTCAGAAATAAAATTTGATAAACACAATTTTTACCTGTAGTTAGCAAAAAATCTTGAAGATCAAAAATTATGTTTATGAAATAAAATTTCTGTCATATTCTAGCTCGTATATAAGAAACATGTCGATTTGTGAAAATACGTATACCTCATGAACAATACGCCCCAAAAAATTAAATGAATAAATATTAGGACATAAATAATGTGAAACATGTGACGAAAATGTGTAAACATGTCTTTTTTTGTAGTACCAAGCCATTTCAGTCCCAGTCTAAGTTTTATTGTAGTGGAAGAATAGAGTGTTAGACCTGTAAAATATATTTCTTAAAGAAATTCTAAGAGGACGTGTTTTGAGATATTCAAAGTCAAACTGCGACGTTTTCACCCAATGCATCCTATTGGGAACATTAAAAAGTAAAATTGAGCTTAGGTGTTCATTTGCTGGTCTTTCTGCATCATACCTAAAAATGTCTTATCTACTTATATTAAAAACTGAGTATACTTCTATGCATCTATGTCTTGCTTTTTTCTCCTAAACACTAATGAACTAAAAGTCGAACCAGGTGCCGATAGATTCGTAATTTTTCAGGCTTCAATAGTTTTAATTGACATGAGGTTTGATAAAAGGATTCTGAAGAAATTAAGAAAAATTTTCAAATTTTTGCTCAAATTTTAATAGATGTGCCCTAAATGATTAAAAATGAAATCCATTGCTATAAAACGTGGTTGATATGAAACAGTAATAATAATGATAACGAGAATTTTGAATGAAGGCTTAGCTAAATCAAACATGAAACTGGTTAGCGGGCCACGTAAGTAGAATTTTTATTGCGAGCAATTTGTTATTTTTTTATTTATTTTTATTTATTTATTTATTATTATTATTTTTTTTTTTTTTTTTTGAACTATAAATTGGCCCGTGCAACGCCTGAAAGGCAGCTATACTACACTGCAAAGTTTCCTGACACTGAATTTACGATGAGCGGAAAAAAACACCTAGGAAAACCGAGCTAGCAAATCAAACGTCACACTTACTAGCTGCCTACTTGGCGAATTAGAGAAGATCGCTTACTGCTTGTGAGCTCTTATTGGTTAGCGCGTTCGATTCAAACGGATGTATTTCTCCGCGCTACGCGCGTAGTAAAATTAAAAATATTTAACAATTTTCAGAAATTTCGATGAAGTACGGCTACATTATTGTAGATTTAACAAACTAATTTGATTTCTGGAGCGAAGGGTCTAATGTCACCCAAAATTTGGACACCGTGTTAGGAACTACTTCCTTCGCTTGGTCTCAGCTTATTTCTCCATAGTCAAGTTAAGATGCAGCCAAGTATAGTAAAAACATTAATTTTCTTTTGCTAAAATTTAAAACATTTTCTCTCGCAAATAACTTTCTTACACAAAACGCCACAGCGAACTATCATTTAGTTCTCAATTTATGGCTACACCTCGTGTAACAAAAATTCAGCACCGGCGACGTGCTCGCTTTAAATCCACCGTCTCCTTTCCAGTTCGATTGCTTTCATAAATCCCCCCATTCATTGAAAAACCGATCAGCCATCGATGATTCATGGAGGACATGCACTTACTCCCCCAAATCGTGCTCAAGTGATGATGAAATATTTTTATTGCCGCGGGAGAAAGTTCTGCGGACCCCGCCGAAAACTGAGTACTTTTCATCCAAACTCTGAATAAAGTCAAAGAATGGCACCTGGGCCATTAACTCCATTGTTTCTTTGATTCGTGGAAAGGGTTGACAAATGAGTAGCCATAAAACAAAGGAGATGTAAAAATTTATTGTTTGCCTTATCAGTGAAAGGCATAGGTGCGTATTTAGTTATACTAATTGCTGTCGTAATTTTTATTAGAGTAACTCTATTCAAATTGAATATACTTGACATATTTCATCTTTCTTACTTCATATTAAATCTTAAAAACTAAGTGACCTTTGTTCGTTGACTTGACCTTTTAACAATAATAAGCTTTGAAATAAAGTGTTGAAAATGTTATCCTTAAAACTCTTAATTGGTGAAGTAAAGTTGTTGTGAATTATATACATTATTAACATTACTAGGTTCCTTAAAAAACCTAGTGAAAAGTACTTTTACAGACCACAAACTCGTATAATAAGTTTACTGGTGGATGTTTTTTAAATTGTATTGTTACAAATCTCGTAAATAGTTGTTGTTTTCCCTGCCGACATGTTGCAAAAGTATCTGAAGATATCACTTCTATAATTTGTATACCGGCCCTGTAACATTTTGTAGTTATTACACTTGCCCTACATTTAATAATCATGAAGACATTTTCGCGCTGAGCTGCAATATTGTAGGTTTTTCTTTCTATCGATTTTGCTTGAATGTTGTAGAAATTTCCTTCCGAGTATAAATAGCTGTCCAACTGCCTCGAACACAGTTTTAGTTTTTCTCAGATTTGATTTCTGGGAGGCACGTTTTATTCGCTTGGGCGAATGTTTGTTTTGCTCTTGTAATTTCTTAATTACTGTTCACATTAGATATGTGGTGCTGAGTTACTGTTGAGAGTACAGTGTACTGTTTGCTACCTAATTGCTGGATGTTTAGCAATTGTTTCCTGCTCCTATTGTAAATAAGTGTACATACTTGTAAATAAATTTATAGTTACTTCCTCAAGATTGGAATTATTATTTAAGAAAGTTGAAGGTGCTACGGACTCGTTACAGTATGTTTACGTGTAGCAAAAAGTAATTGGAAGTTTGTAAAAACTGCAGTAGTCTTTCAAATCTGTTTTGCGTGGACGCTGTTTAAATACTCTCAGAAAGGAAAAGGAAAAAGATGCGTGTGAGAATTCGTTTAGTAAGTTTCGTTCAATTTGATGAACATGTGTACCTTATGGTCCATAGAGGAAATGTTATTCCTTCATTTATAGCTCAACTCAAAATATTTGGATGATTAAAGACGTAATCTACTGTCAATCTTCAATTAAAACGTACTCTTGAATTAAAGTGGAAACGCAAGACAGTATTAATACAAATGTATTTCACTTGCGCTGTCTTTAAAAAAAGAAAAGGAAAAAAGTAGTATATTCTTCAACGATAATTCAAAAATATTTTTGTGCTAAGATTAAGATTTCGATGCCTCAATAACGGGGGGAAATAATGACTCATCAATTATTTGTATTCGGTAATTTATCAAATAAATTTTGAACTTAAAGGACATATGTCCCATGGTCTTTAAATGGTTTAATATCAATCAAGTTTCCCGATTCTTATTAGGGAGCAATATTCATTCGAAATGAAGCAAAAATCTTTTCATTAATTTTTATGCTATTTTTGTTATTTTCGCTAAAATAAATCTGTCCCCAATAGTTTACTTGTTATTCTAAAATTTCACAAAACGAACGATATGTTGAAATTATAATTTTCCCTGAAAGTTGCAGACACGAAATTTGTGTTAATATACCTTGATGTTATACTTTTCTTGAAAGAAGAAAAAAGAAATGCTCCTAATTGTTCTAATTTTACTCTCGTTCTACAAGCAAAGAATCCATCTAAATGGATTAAAGTCTTTATACCTGTAAAACAATGTATGACAGTATATGCTTTTAATTTGTAGAACAATGTATGTTTTAGCTAACATTGATAGTAAAAGGTAGTATACGTTTTGAAATATAAACTGACTTTGAAATTTTGATTAAAGTGATTTAACATGATGAATTTCCCATCCTAAAATTGGTGTATTTATAGCACATCCTCATTTATCCATGCTAATTGCGACAAGTGGGACCAAAATCAACCAGGAGAATAGAAAATCTGGTCTATAAGAAAAGAAAATCATTAAGTAACCACACTTACAGTTTATTAAGATTACAAACCCCATGCTTTTGTAACAAAAACATGAAAAAGTGTTAAAATACGTTTTCATGTATTTTTTAAATAAATAATTTGTCCACTGTGTTCTGTTTCAAGCACATATGGCATTTACGGGAATCGGGGTGATACAAACACTTTATCATTAATAGATCAGAACCTAAAACAAATGTTTGGTGTGCTTACAATTACGTTACCCAATTTCCTCTGAACTATATGGAGATCTGGATCAGCGAGGTGCTGATAAAAGAGTTTTTACGCTACTCAATTTCATTTCCGTCATAAAATTAGAACACAAGATATTCATAAGAAATGTTCAAGAAACTTCATTACCTTTAACTCGCTATTTTAAATATTGATGTTTACAAAGCATTGAAATGTTGACAACCAAAAACGACGTTTTATTCTTTCTTTGTGAAACGCAAATAATAGAAATCCAGTAAAAAATAAATTAATGAACCAATATATTTCCATAATTACACCCTGGAAACGTCTTTTTCTCGTTTCTTCATGAACAACACAACATTCTCCATTTTGAATTGTGAAGCTGAAAAAATCATAAAGAACGCGTTTTCTAAAGTAAATAGTTTTTAAAAAGGAAGAAGTTGTTTTTTGCGTTCCCCTGTGGCAGAGTATATCAACAGCGTTCGATGGCAGAGTATATCAACAGCAAACAGATTTCAAAGGCGACTGCACTTTTTAAAAATGTCTTATCAATTTTTGCAATTTATAAAAACGCACCAGTGAACATATTGCACGAGTTATGGGTCTGCAAAAGTACTTCTCACTAAATATTAAATAAATACTCTTGCGCTTGAAAAGTAAAATTTGAGTAATTCAAAGTTTAAACGCACAAATACTGCATCACTGCAGACACGTGTTTTGGGGTTACAAGGATCCCTTTTTCATTGCAAAGAAGTGTAATCAGGATGAAAAGTCTCACCCGAGAAAAAGATGACAAGTCATCCTTTAAACATTGAATTACCTTAATTTTACTTTTTACGAGGCGTACATGGTACACCATATGTTCCCACTCTGAGTACTAACAACGGTAACGGCGACATACAACGCCCACCATATCCTCTTTATTTTTGATTTCCAATAGTATGAAACTCTGTTGAAGCGTATCGGCATTAATAATTATTTAATATTTATTTCAAAATTAGCTGCAGCATTTATTTATTCATTTTCTGTTTAACCCATTTGTGCCTAAGTATTTTTTTACAATTTTTTTTTTTAATTTTTATTTGCTTAAAATTCTTACTTGGAATGGTTTACATACATTTTAGGCGTAAAATCGATCGCCGTTGCCATATTAATTAAGTTATTTAACGTCCTGTTTGTGGGACACTGGACTGATATGGAAGCAAAATACGACCTTGCTTGACTTTACTTTTGCAAAGTAGCATTACAGAAGGCATCTGTGATCAATTTTAAGCAAATAATTTTAAAACAGCTTAATTTTATGAAAAACAAGTTCGCAAAAAATAATTACTTTCTGTAGCTACTCATGCTGGATCGTTGATTGACTGATTTGTCTGAAAATAGCTATCAATAAATAAACTCTGATGTCCAACTAGGGACTCTATCTGATTTTCTTAAGAAGAAGGAATATTTAACTTGTGAAAAACAGCTTTAGTAAAATGATATGCCCATTATAGGTTTTTGTATGCAGTAATTAACAAGCGTCCCATTTTTCAGCTACTGGGTATAAATTTGTTAAAATGAAATGTAAATTTTTCATAAGGTTCAAGCAGCAAAATACTATTTTAAACATATATCACTAAAAATGTAAATTTTGATAAAATTTATATTCTAAATTTATCAACGATTTTACAGAAGGAAAAACATTTTTGTTCAGGCAAAGAGATACCAATTTGCTTTTCGTATTAATAATGCCTCAAGAGAACTTTTTCCGAGTAAAGTTTTGAAGATGTTGCAAAATTGCATAAACATTTACTAACAAATTTTTTTTTTTTGTTATTTACTTCTCAGAATAAGATGAAAGACTCAAAAAATTAGAGGGCACAGGAAATCGAATTAAGTTTTAGCAAAGCAATCGAGTTTTGGTTTTCAAAAAGCAAGTAAATATGTTTAATAAATCATTTTTTTTTTTACAAATCTATTTTTTCCGACATTTCAAGCAGCATAAAAATTTTGCCGTTTAAAGTATAACTATTCTTTTAGGAAATTTGTGTGTGACAGTCATGGTTTTTAATTTACTTCAAATAAATAAAATAAATTAGGTAACAAAGTTATTTATTCATTCAAATTATTCATATTATTTCAAAGTTTATCACGGAATAAGTATTTTCCTTCACCTCATGTCCTCGTACGGTTCCACTCGTACGGTTGAGTTCGGAGGCAGACAGTGGTCTACGGACTTTGGGTGTCAGCCCAGCTTAGTTAGTATCCTTTTAATGTGCGAACCTGACATACCGTGAAGTATGATATGTGAGAGCAAGTAAATTTGTCTGTACTTCTGCAACCTGTGCCGTGATTGAGCCTATAAACATCAGACATGTTTTTTTTTTTTTTACAAATAAAGATTTTTAAGATTCACACTACGCTGATTGATTCTATTGAAACCACTAACATGATGCTTCTGCAAGTAACATTTGCTCATTTTTCATCCCTTCCCCCAGATCTCATGTTGCGAGAACCATACGCACTTACCGAAGGAAAAAATCGGAAACTGCAGTTGATAATTTTAACCACCAGCTATCGCTAACTGCCTCGTATCTTTAGACAAAAATATGCTTGACAAAATGTCTCCATTACAGAACTTTCGAGATACAAGTTCATGAACCTGCTTTGAACAATAACAAAGTTGCTAGCTTGCAGTTCTGCGTTTGTTCCTACATACATTTGTCATTGCATAATGACTAGAAAGAAAAATCTGGTATGGACGCCACACCACTTCCTTTTACGTGTAAATTTCTTAGTAGTTGCCTTAAGTGTTAAAAAAAGTGCTTGGAGTGAGCAAGGTAACAATTCCGATATTACTCCCCTAATCTGCCACGAAACAGTGCAAAAAATATTTTACAATGGTTCATTTTCTAAATATTGCTGATTTTAATATCATTCAGTGAGTTTTTCGCAGAATATCGCCAATAGCTCCAAGTTGAACCCAAATTCAAAAAATAATTTTTGCGCCAAATTTGTCGCCAACTTGGCGATATGTCACCAAGTTGGGCTCAAACACTTGGCGACCAAAAGCTTGGCGACATATCGCCAAGTGGTCGCACCAATTCATATCACTTGAGTCTGCATTGAAATTAACACTGATTTACCCCAAAAAAGGGGTAAAATATTCCCTTGGGAACATTCGAATGCAACCACAAGGGGAGGTGCATAACTAGACCATCCTCAGAGCGTACATACCAAGATAGAAGCTTCTACGGCATATAGTTTTTTAGTTATCCGACACACATACGCACATACATCCGCACATACGTACATACAGACGTCACAAGAAAACTCGTCGTAATTAACTCGGGGGTGGTTGAAAAGGATTTTTCGGCTGCTTATATGTTGGTTGGTACATATGCACGTGCTGACAGGTCGAAAAAAACTACTGAACATTCATTCGGGGATGAGCAAAATCAAAATTTAGACTCAAATTTGAGTGCTTTTTTTTTTTCGCGATCACAATCCTTCCTTTACTACGTAAAAGGAAGTAAAAATCTGACCACAACACTCTCTTCATCTTTAATCTATTTTCCTTTGACTACTGTAATCACCTCCGTAATTTAAACATTATTTGAGGAGTGGTACGAAGATTTTCTATGCTGTCTGCAAAGAGTCTAATTGTTAATAAAAGTTCTTGGGTTGATTTTTTCGCCTCGTAATCTAATTGGTATCGCGCTTTTAAAAGCTCCTCTTTCATATAACTAAAAAGAAAAAGAAATTCACAAAATGAAAGCTCAAAGCATTAAAGGAATAATTCCGCATTTCTTACGTAACATTTTGAAGAAGTCTGCTCGTTTGCTTTGCTGCATGCGCTTTCGCATTGTCGTGATCCATGCCATTCCTCTTGTAACCTGCATGCTTTTGATCCCAGGAAGAAGAAGATTCGAAGCGACGATGCCACTCGAGTGACTATAAGTGAAAACTGCAACCCAAGAATTGTGATCGGGTATTGGATGAGATAACCTAGCAGCATCATCTCATCGGCCGATGATCGGCCATTCATCGAAACCCGATGAAATTCTCATCGGCTGATGATCCAATATGTCTCATCGGCCGAGCAGAATCTGAACAGCAAAATCCGATGAGAATACGATGAGATTTGGAGCAATTTACGAGCAGAACAGTGCCTTGCCGAGGAATTTCATCGGGAAACTTGATCGGAAGAATATCGTTTTCCGATGGAATATAGCTCATCTTATTTTCATCGGGAAAGTTGATCGGAAGGATATCGATTTCCGATGAAAAGTAGCTCATCGAAAACCGTGCTCGGATACTGATCGGAACGATGTCATCGTGCGTTACAGGATCAGTTTACGAGGAGTTTGTTGATCGGCCAAGCAAAATCCGATGAGTTGAAGCTACTTGGGTATGTTTGCAGAAGGCATCAAAAACTTATATTAAGTCTCGAAAAATGCTTAAACTACGGAAGTTATTACTTTGAGACGTAGATTTTGAATTTAACTTAAAAATACGAATAAAGTTATTGTAAAGTTTCCATCCTAATTTATTGTCGGAAAGCAGCGATGAAACTAAAGAAGTAGTATAGCTATTTTTTTGACTGACACTCATGAAGTAATGTAACAAATTTAAGTTTCTGAAGAAATTAACAGATAATAAATACGAATAAAAAAAACATTGTCTCAATTTTTTTAGTCTCTTATCATGCTCATTTCCTACGAATAATTTCCAAATTGTTCCTAAACATTGAATTCCCAAAACCTTTTTGAAACGATTGCTTTTATAACCAATTTAAAACCATATTCACCCTCTTTTCTTCCGTAATCAACACAATAACTTTCTGCTATTAAATCATTTTCAGGTCTTAAAAAAAAGCAAGCAGTTGCTTCCAGTATAAAACGAAACAAACATTACAAAACATTACGAATGGCTCAGCTGTAATTCATTACGACGACAAATGGATTACCTTGGAACTGGAATTCCAGCAATTTACTAATAATAAATCGTTTACAGGATAATATATTTTGAGTTACATGATACATTAACTCGGCATTAGACTTACACTAACAAGGCTATATTACTTGTTGACAGAAATGCTGAATGGATAAGTTAATAAAGCAATAAGTCAAAACATAAAATGTGTGAAATAATTTGGCAATAAAGGAATTAATTGTAGTTTACAATATAGTTCAGAATACATCATAAATAAAGATATTCAAATGTATTTTTTTGAGGAGTTTTCATACGAAAACATTTTCTAATACAGCATTTATGACTACTTTGCCCTACTTCCCAGAAAAGGTTAAGGGTCATTTTGGGTGAGTAACGTGACATTTTCAGCTGATTTTCGAACTCTTTTTCGTCGAAAGCATACATGTAACGAATAAAAAATGCAAATTATATTTCCAACGTTCATAAATCACTAATACGCAAGGATACTGCCGACACGTCTTTCGGCTTTACAAGGAACCGCTTTTTCAATGGGAAAAATTGGGAGCTTATGGATGCACAGAAATATTAATAAATGTTTGAATTTGTGGATTTCAGACGCAGGTGGCGGCATAGTGTCATTTCTACCAAGAATTTGAAGCAAAATGACTTGATAGGTATATTTTCAACAAAATTGGCATTAAGACTTACAGAACATTTTTGTCGCAAAAATGTTTAAAAACTCTCATCAATCCCTTACTTTCAGCATTGACAAGTTTGCGGAGAACTTCAGCTTAGTTTTTATTCGTCACTTTTTTCTCTTGAAAAAACGAAGCACACAAATATATAAAAAATAGTTTTTAAAAGTCTGAATTGTTTTCCATTTTTAGACAGTTTTTTTTAAATAATACATTTTTATTTAAGTACTATTGTTACTGAATTTTCAAACAAAAAAGATAGAATTTCTTTCGTAAGAGCTAATGTTAAAAAGTTTTGAATGCTTCAAAAGATACCCTCAAAATAGTTTAAGCGAAAAATCTATCACAGTACATATCTATATAAAAAGCACTTTTCGATGCAGTTCATTCAAATTCGCTTGTTAAATCAGGATTTATTCAGGAATCGAATTTCCCACTTGAACTCAGGTAATAGTTTTATTAACTATTCAAAATTGAAGAAAATAATATTCGAATCAGAAAAGGAAGCATTCTAATAAGGCTTTCTTCTAAGAGCTCTCAAGTAAAAATAATTTTACTACCGCTGAATCATTCCCTCAAAAATGATCAGAGGGCAATGAATGATCAAGACAGACACACACATCTGTTGCCACATTCATACTTTACTTTTAAATGTTTAACTATCAGTAACGATGTTTTAACGACACAATAAGCCGTCATTCCTACGTTTTTTCAGTACTCTTACTCATTTTTTACCCAAAATACTTTTCTTTTATCATTTATAAATGTAAATTATTTATTTATTTATTGTAAAAAAAGATGAAAAGATAACATACGCAAAAGCATTGATCATTTAGCAGGTGCGTAAAAATATATTTAACTTCAAAGAAGTTTCTTTTAGTGCAGTAAAATTTCCCGCTAAAGCATGACGAGTTGATTCCTGAAGAAAATATGTTTCAGTTTTTTTTTTGTTTTTTTTTCTAATCATACGCTCTTTTGGGGTTATTTTCTGATTGCTTCTCTGCTAGGATAAAATTATAATCACAATTTTTGAATTCTACTCGAGAAATCAGAACAAAATATATTTATTCATATGCGACCCTTTCGTGAGTGATTTCGCAGACATTATTTCCTTATTACTTTCTACGCAATAAAAAAAATAAATTTCACTCAGATTTCGGGACATCTTTTTCTTGTACGCACCTCTAAATGAATATTGCATTCTGCTTTCGACCCGTCAGCATGTGTGTATGTACCTACGAATGTATTAGGTCCTTACCTTAGGTCCGTCCTTAAGGGGGGGCTGGGGGGGCAATTCATCTCCCCCTGATTTTGGGAAATCAGTGTATATACATATAAGTGGAAGAGGTTTTCGCCATTTTTTGGTAAATCTTACATTGTATATTCACCTTTTGCCCCCCCCCCCCTGGAAAAATTCGAAATAACGGGCCTGGACAACCTAGATATCAGTCTTGACCATTTAATCTCTGGCTTTCTCGTAGTATCTGTATCTGCGTAATGCACGTAAACCGCAAAACATAAAAACTGCACACCATAGAAGGTTGAAATTTCACATATAGTCTATTTTGGGTCTTCTTGGACACTTTATTCGGTTGCATTCTCACGTGCCCAAAAATATTTTTGCAAGGTTGTATTTTTCTAAAGAAAATTAATGTTAATTTCAATGCAAACTCGCATACTAGCACAAAATAGAGACTACTAGGCGATATAATGACAAACGTTTGATCAACAAATGTTTAGCCAACTTAGCAATATTTTGCATACTGGGCACAAATTTGGCGACCAACACGACATGTTGAGTTCGGTGTTAATTTGACTTTAGTGGCAGCAATTAGCGAGATTTCTGTAGAATAAACATTAGCGACCAAGAATGTACCGACTTTGTTGCGCTTAGGCAGAGTTTAAAGGATGCTTTTTCATCAGGATTAAACAATGGTGATTTATTTCTGCAATGGACAGAGTTTAAAGAAAAACTTGCAAAAACAGTTGAGGATTTTGTTCCTTTCAGGAGAAAAGGTATTAACACTAAAATTTGGCCTATGTGGTTCTCCAGGGAGACCAAAGACGCTCTAAATTTTAAGCAAACTGCTTTTCATCGGTTTAAAGGAAACTGGTCACTGGGCAGATAGACTCAAGTATAGTGAGGCAAGGCGTAATTTAAATATTTGGTACGAATGCAGAAAAGAGAATTGGAGCAAAGGCTTTTCAGATAACATTGACAGGAATCTAAGAATTTCTTTGCTTATGCTGATTCTGGAAAAGTTCGAAGTAGTCAAATTGGCAAGGTAAATGGTCGATGGGCAAGGTAACTTAATTCAGAACGATATTGATATTGCTGATGTGTTAAATAACTTTTTTTCCAGTGTTTTTAACAATAACTGCATCTCAACAGTTGACACCAGGGTGACACAAGCTACTATGCACATACAGCTTCAGGATTTTGTTTTCTCCAGGGACGACGTTTTATGTCAGTTGAAAAAAATCAAATCAACTAAAGCTCCGGGACCAGATAATATTTATCCAAAAATTCTAGTTGAATGTGCAGAGGAATTGGTTGAGGTTATTGTAAATATTTTCAATGCTTTGTTTAGCTTAGGGATAGTGCCAGTAGACTGGAAGCTGCCTAACATTACGCCGCTCTTCAAGAAAGGGTCTAAGGGTAATGCAGGAAACTATAGGCCTGTGAGTTTGACTTCAGTGGTTTGCAAAATTTTTGAAACTTTGATCAAAATCGAAATTATGAACTTCTTAGAGACTAATAGTTTGTTGACTAGTATGCAGTATGGTTTCAGGAAAGGTAAATCCTGTGCTACTAATTTGTTACATTTCTATGATAAGGTTACTAAGGCTTTGGATAACAAAAAGTGTGTGGATGTTGTCTACATTGATTTTCAAAAGGCTTTCGATAAGGTGCGGCATGTTGCTCTTCTCAGCAAATTAGCTGATATAGGAGTGGGAGGAAAATTTTTAACTTGTGTTGGAAATTGGTTGACTGGAAGGAAACAAAGAGTAGTTGTAAGGGGAAATTTTTCTAATTGGAGTGAGGTTCTGAGTGGGGTTCCTCAGGGATCAGTTTTAGGGCCCGTTTTGTTTACCATTTTTATGAATGATATTCACGAGAATTTTTCGGGAAACATAAACTGTTTTGCTGATGACATCAAACTTATGGGGATTGTAGATAATGAGGAACAAGTAAATCAGCTGCAAGAGGATTTGGATCACATTACTAAATGGGCAGATAAGTGGGGTATGGCAATAAATGTTGGGAAATGTCAAGTTCTACATTTAGTTCATGGAAACAAAGGTACAAGCTATTATCTACAGGGCTCAACTGTAAGTCGGACAGAAAGTGTTGTCGATCTGGGAGTTTTAATTAACCAGGGCCGTGGTGGCCCGATCGGTAAGGCATCGGACTCGTGTCCGGAGGGACCCGGGTTCGAAACCCAGCCGATCAAAGATCCACCGCCTTGATTAATGGTGGCTGGGAGGCGTTAAAAATGTCGTGGTCACAAAGTCCTCCAAGTGAAACGATACCTCTGGGGCCCTAGGGTTTGCTCGACCCTAGGTTCTGGTTCAAAATTAAGAACAGAGCGCTCTTCAGGGCCCTATCCCGGTTAAACCACGAAGCTGTGGTAGGTACGGGGGACCCTGGAGAGTGTGAAGTGAAGTTTTAATTAACCAGAACTTCAAATTTAGTCAGCAGTGAAGTGTAGCAAGTAACAAAGCCAACAGGATGCTGGGGTTTATCAATAAATCTATTTCAGACAAATCTAAAAAGGTTCTTCTGCCCCTGTATAGAAGTTTGGTGAGACCTCATTTGGAGTATGCTATTCAGTTTTGGTCTCCACATCTTAAGAAAGATATCAATTTATTGGAAAGGGTTCAAAGGCGGGCTTCAAGGATAGTAAATGGGCATACAGATTTAGATTATGGTTCCCGGTTTAGAATGCTTAAGATATACCGTCCTGAGCAAAGGAGAGTCAGAGGGGACATGATCCAGTTGTTTAAATTTATCAAAATGAATAATGTTGATGGGCTAAATTGTTGTTTAGAGAGCAGGACAAGGGGGCACTGTTTTAAGCTATTTAAGTCTCAGGCTAACCTAGAGGTGAGGAAAAATTACTATTTAAGTGGGGTTGTGAGTACCTGGAACAGCTTACCGAAGGAGATTGTTATGAATAAGGGAGTTGATAGCTTTAAGAGGGCCTTGGATCTTTATTGGGGATTGTAATTTGATTAGGACCAGCCTAGTTGGGCCTAGAGTCTGTAGCTGGTCGTCATCTTTTGTATTTGTATTTGTATTTTAATTTTCGATATTTGTAAAATGAATTATTTTGAAAATCTTTCCTTCATCAATGCACTCAATTTCGGGTCGCAATTGTACATGATGCTTCTTAGCTCACTCTAAAACTCTATATATATATTGTCGTTTTTTTATGTTTTAAAGATTCACATTAGAGTGTAACCACAAGGAAAGGTGTACAACTAGACCCACATCAGAGCACATATACCGAACTAGAAACTTCTCTAGCATGCAGTTTTTGAGTTATACCACATACATACGCACATACATACATACATACATACATACATACATACATACATACATACATACATACATACATACATACATACATACATACATACATACATACATACATACATACATACATACATACATACATACATAAACTCATTCATACATACATACATATATACATACTCACATACATACGTATACACACAGACGTCAAGAGAAAACTCGTCGTAATTAACTCGGGGGTGGTCGAAAAAGATTTTTCGGCTAGTTATATAATGGTAGTTAAACATGTCGAACAAACTACTCAACATTCATTCGGGGATGAACAAAATCAAAACTTAGACCGAAATTTGAGTGATTTTTTTTTTCCTCGCGATCACACAATACTTCATATACTACATAAAGGAAGTAAAAAATTGTATAAATCTACGGCACTCCACACACATCTAGAGCTTATAGTTCTGGAATAGTCCCGGAACTGAGTTTGGATGACTCACGCTAAGCGATCGAAGGGAGAGCGTTTGATCTCTGGCGTTTGCTTCGTTGGCTTACAAGCAGCTAGCTGGTAATTTTACTTTCAAAACGCAAATTGAATTTTCTTGACATGTTTAAATTCATGGATGTTTACTTTAGATTGTAATTTTTAAAAAAAAAACGCAGTTTTGATACATCTATTTTCTGAAAAGAAGGTAGAATTCTTAGAAAACTTCAGAATAATACTTTTATGTAAACAGGACAAAAGTCTCATTATTCAAAAAAAAAAAAAAAGATCAATTATTACATGTTATAAATAGACATATAACATAAGAGAACATTAAATTTTGACATAAGAAAATAAATAGACAAAGTACTTGAAATTTATTTTATTCATTTCTTATTCAAACATCAATATGCTCTTTGGCTGAGTAAATCCCATTTATAGTTACAGTTTCATTTGAAAGACAAGTGTTCTGCTGCAATTGTTTAGCTAAAGGGTTTTAATAAACTTCATTGAAAGCGTTTAGAATTATTAACATGAAATAACCAACAATATTTGTTCAAAAAATACTATAACAGGTATAAGAGAAGAAACCTTAGAAAATGTTATCTATATATTTAAAACTATCTATATAAACAAAATTTAGTAAAAAAGCATAAATAATATGTTTCATAAGAAGAAAAAAATAAAGAGGCTATTTTTCATTTGAACTAGAGGCAAGAACATCATATTTACGTTTTTTTGAACTTAAGAAAAAATCATTTTTGTTAAGCGTGTAGTTGTTCAAGAATATATTTAGAAAAATATTTACAAATTTAACACCAATGTCAAATTTTGAAAGGTGACAAACATCGCACTTACCCAGACATATACCCAATTCATCAATTTTTTTTGTTATTAAATCTTTTAAAATCTTTTTTGCATTTGATTCATGTAAAAACACTTCATATTCATCACTTAAAAAAAAATTAAACACTTTATAACAAACAAGAAAAATATTCACTATTTCAACATCAGGATATGTTAAATTCCCTCGGTCAATCATTAACAAGTATATTTCAGTCAATTCACCAGCGATTTCAAATATGACCTCTTTGTCTGTAGTGAATAGATTTATACAAGAAGTACAAGTAACTTTGTACTTCATCTTGTATGCAGCATACCCAGATAAGTACACAAATACAGGAATTAGAGGTACTTCCTCTTCAGAATATGAGAGAAAATCTATACCTTTTAACTCAATATCGAAGGTTACATCGCTTTCATCCTCTTGGAAATCAATAAGAAAGTTTTTTAAAGAGAAACTACCAAATTTGCTGGAATGTAACTGGATTAAACTCTTTAAACGCAGTTTTTTTTCCGCTTTAATAACGTCTTCAACGGTAATGTGGTAATTTCCACCATGCAATTGGCGATACTGGCCAAACCTACCTTCCAAGGGATCTGTTTGAAATTTTCCTGTGAGCACATACTCATCGTTGCAAACCGTTAAAAAATAAATGATAAGTTCCTTTAGAGCTTTAGTGGTATGAGTCAGAGAGCAAAAAGTATCCTGTGACAATTTACCGCTATAATTTCCTTTAAATGGCAACTTCAGTTCCTTCCAGGACTCAAGCCACAACACCAAATTATCCATAAACACTAGTCTTTCATCATCAGTGGTGTAAAAGGGCATTTCATCAGGATTCAAATGCTCGTAACCTTTGTTAGGATTTTGCACATTAACAATTTTCCACCATTTGTTGATTGTTTCTATAAACTCTATAGTCCCGTCAAATTCCGTTTCACCAATTAGCTTTAATGCAGACACGTTTGTCTCATCGAAAATTCTGAGACACAAGGCAACATTTTGCCTTTCCAGATTGTTAGGGTTTAAAGCTTTAAATGTTAGTTTAGGAGCGTATTTCACCAGAGATTTTTTCTCTTCTTCATGCAAGTAAACAAGGTCCCTAAAAGACGCTTGCAGCTGGTTTTCTACATTATGTACAGATGGGAAAATCAGTCTTGTCTTTCGTCTTCTGGTTGATCCAGTTATTTCGAACACTTTTAATGATATGTACAGTGTCAAATAATATATATAAATTTCCATTGGTATATGGATTTTGTATGTGAGTTTTCAACATGCCTCCACACAGACTTGTTAACATGCTTCGGTTCACTCTATTGTTGTCTGTAATGATTGATATCATCACATATCCACTTTCATGTACAACTTTCATCACATTTTGGGTCCATTTTAAAAGATCTGCTGCAGAGGCATTATAAACCGGAACCATGGCAGCAATATCTTTATTTGAAGAATAAATAGAACTAATCATAAAGGTTTGAACACCTGTTGCCCGCTTTAATATCTGATTGGTGCTCATACCACACAATGTGTTAGAACCAAAGTTAATATGCGGCCTCACAATAATTTCGTCCACTAACAAATTTACAAATTTATCACTCTCGGGCAATTTGTCACACTTTGCTTTTAAATATTTTAAGTGTGATAGTTCATTGCATGTGCCGGAGAATGATACGACAGACGATAATCTTCTCAAATACCTCACGGAGGGTAAACTTAAAACACCTGAAGATGCTATTTCACAATAGCATCTAGGTGATATAATATGAATCGAAAATGCCCAAGATAGCATTCTTGGACTGTATTTCGGTCCACTTCCAGAGGTAGCAATGGAAATTTGCTCAATTAGAAAGCTAATTTTGTCAAACGATGTGTCTTGAGAAGTTAAGTACTGTTTCAATTCTTCAACTAGACCCTGTAGTCTTATTTCTGCGGAACTTTCTTGATTTTTTAACCATGAAAGTAAATTTGTCAATTCAGAGAATCTAGTTAAACATAACATTTTCTCTGAATTACATTTTAAAAGCCATTTCACTTCATTTATTAGTAGCTTTTTATACAGAAAAACACTGACGGACAAATTACTGTCAATAGTGACACTTTTGGACACTTGAATTGGAAGTTTACTAGCGTCTAATACATAAACTGTGATGCGAGTATCTTCGCAGAATAACTGCCACTCTTTTGGAACCACATCACTGATCTTTTCTTTCAAATTTTGAAATGATGTTACCAAATCTTGTTTCAAAAAACCCTCTACTTCTTCCTCTTGTCTTGCAAGATATTTCGCTTTCCTTTCAGTAGGATCTGTTCTACTCTTTGCAGAAGTTGACGGCTCGTCCGAGAGGTAAGGTGGCAAATTTGGGAAGATGCATGGAACAGCATCGGGCTGCAGTTTGTACCTATCTCGAGGAACTGTTATTGAGGTCCCATCTGGATTCTCAAGGACATCAGTTTTCACAACATCCTTTTCATTAAAGTGCAACAAGCACACCACACTCCTTGAGCCTGGTTCCCAATCCTTCCGTGGAATTTTTCTGAGCCACTTTTCATACTGGGGTGTTCCTTTAGGAGGAAATTTGAACACCCTTTGCGATTTCTCTCCACGATAATTTGACCGACACTTCGGCACACAACAGGTAGATGGCATTTCCTGGATTGATTAAATTTGCAATTAGCCAATTATATACGAGGGTGTTTCGAAAAGTAAAGATACAATGGCTCGTATTCCTTAAAAAAAATTAATTTGTAAAACGGCAGTTAGTTCTCATTAACTAGACTATTTATTATTTTTCGACAAAAGAAATCCGTTATCCAAACATTTATTAAATCGGGGCACAAGCTTTTGTATTCTATAGTCATAGAAGTTTGCCGCCAGTTATCAGAACCAAATTTCAACTTCATCTTTAGTCTCCTCATTGCCGTGGAGTAATTTTTCCCTACAATGTGACTTTAATTGGCTTTTCGGGACACATAAGTTCAATTAGAAGAATGCCTTGTCTATCCCAAAAAACAGAAGCAATGTGTTTTTTCACTGCAATCGAAGTTTTAAATTTCTTGACTTTTGATGAATTTAAATGGTGCCTGCCGTTGCATTGATTGTTGCTTGCGACAACGTGGGTCAATGTGACAGGTGACATAACTCCACGGCAGTGAGGAGATTAAAGATGAAGTTGAAATTTAGTTCCGACAACTGGCGGCAAACTTGTGACTATAGAATACAAAAGCTTGTGCCCCGACTTAATAAATGATTGGATAACAGATTTTTTTTTATTTGTCGAAAAATAATAAATAGTCAAGTTAGTGAGAACTAACTGCCGTTTTACAAATTAAATTTTTTTTAAGGAATGCGAGCCATTGTATCTTTACTTTTCGAAACACCCTCGTACATGAAAAAAGAAAAGCAAGAAAGAAAAAAAATATTTCGTATGAGTTTAGGTAAACATGAACTAAAATGCAGTCGAACCTCCAAACATCGAAGTGTTCTATTTATTAACTTTAGGTAACGCTAAGTTCATTCATGACATAGAACAACTGTTTCTATATTTCGAAAAAAACTTCGGACAGTGGTACATTTTATTGGAATTAAGACCGTTTACCTCTCAAAAATTAATGTCAGGAGATAAAGTAAGCACAATGAATGTTACTACTCGACAAGTCAGTAGAAGTTATGGATCGACAAACTGTGGTGTTTAAAATTTTAGAATGAAATAAGGTTTTGAATTTATGCTAAGAGTAATTCAGTATAACTAATTCCTGGCCTTCTTTTTTCCCCCGGTGGTTGTTCTTCATTTTAAAATCTGCTCAACTTTGGTGAAAACACGAACATTTAAAGTCATCGAAAAATGAATGTTAGAAGTTTTTAATGGTGACCCAAGCAAAGCCAGGTATTTTTGCTAGTTCATAATGAATCTCAACCTTCTAATGTCAATAAATTTACAGGTATTTCGATAATATATCACAACATAACAAATAAGTTATGCAAATATACATCATAAAAACAACATAGTAATTTTAAACATTCTATTTTTATTTCCAAATTACCTATTCCATATTTTAAACCTATTTAGTTATTTTATTTATGTTGTTATTCATCAGAAAAAAAGACGGCATTTAGCAAATAGCTACAATGGGTTGACAATGGTAACCATAACTAGCTATATTCAACTAAAACTGAAAGTTATTTGATGCTACGAACACTATATATACGTTGGATAAACTTAATTCACAATCCTACACTGTCAATAGATAACACTAGCTTGAAATATGATTTGGGATTCGGTGACAATATTTTAAATTGTTTTTTTGTACAACTTAAAAAGGGTAACTCAACTCAATCATAAGATATCAATAGATAACACTAGCTTGCAATATGATTTGAGATTCAGTGACATTTTTATAAAACTTG